>JAPZVO010000467.1:0-35000 GCA_029962745.1 Echinometra lucunter | reverse complement strand
AGATGATCCAAAGCTTTAATTCACCTTAACTAATCAGATTTTCTATAGGGTTGTACATGAACTACTGTGCACTGCATGGCAATTATGATAACGGGCCAAAATCAGGCACTTTATTTCATTTACTGTGACAGTATATGTGATTATAGCTAAAGAGAAAGGTAATATAAAATGTAAAAAAGCAAAATGAAAAAAATAACTGCCCCCCCCCCCCCTCTGGGACTCGAACTAGGGATCTTGAGCATGTGAGGTAAGTGCTTTAAAGGTATACTTGAAAACAGCTCATAGAGATAACACGTGGATGGAAAACGAAATTCTAACATCATATTTTCCAGTAATAATTTCGACATATTTCTTACATCTCGTTAAAAATAGGATATAGAAAATTTCCTCAACTACAACATACTTGAAGTTGGGCGAAAATCAAGCAGAAATAACGGGGATGTTGATCGAAGAAGATGACAATGTATAACCAAGAATTACGTAAGGGTCATGTCCCATAGAGAATACACGTAAAATAAGAAAAATTGACATTGTACACCTTATCGCGAATTGATACTATGATGACGTCATCTAAATGAGAAACAATGAATGACATATTTGTAGAGAATTTTCTCAGCTACAACATATCGAAATCCTGGTGAAAATTGATAAATAATAAGCGAGATAGTTTTGGCTAAAGGCAAAAAATATAACGTCAAAAAATAAAAATCAAAATTTTGAGTTCACATAAGAATAGGATGACGTCTTATCATTGTAAAGGTAATTATTGGTCATGGAATCACATCTATAACTCATAAGCTTTCAGAATATGGAAGAAAATTTTGGGCTCTCCGTGCATTCTGAGGAGCTATGGCGGATTTTAAAGGGACATTTTTTGCATGTTTTTACATTATTTACCCCATAGACGCGCGCACGGATTTTGAACTTTTACGCGCGCGTGCGGCCTTATGGTCAGTTGAAATTGAATTTCAAATAATGGAAATTGTCAAGAAAAGTATTAGGATTGCAAATCAAGTGAACAAACGGCGTTTTTACGTCATTTACTACTTGCAGATGTGCAAAACGCGCACGCGGGTGTTTACGCGCGGAAATTTTTGAAATGCTTGGAATGGCCTGAAACGTGTGCAAAACGGTTTTGAGATTCTGAGCATTTTTAAATTTTGCGCGCGCACTGACGCGCGGAAGTATGCGCACGCGCACGACTTTTAATGAAAGAATTGTTCAGATTGACACGAACTTTCATCAAGCTAAATATGAATCAGAGCTGACATTCTGTTATGAAGATATAACCTTTAGGTGATTTTTACAAAATGGCGCCTAGATGACGTCACAATGACTTTATGACTTTGAAAATTGAAGGGAAAACTTGTCTTGTTAAGCGTAATGCGTGTGTACAATATCATTGAAATGGACCTTTTAGTATAAAAAATATCACAGCTGACAGATAGGTGGATTATTGGTCTTTAAGGGAAATACTATTGGAATTCCTGCGTTTTATTTGATTACTGAGAGAAAAGCCGCAACAATTTCAACATTTTTTTTTTTGGGGGGGGGAGATAAAATGGACAGGGATAACCTTCACAAATATAGAGTTATTTTTTGTCGAAATAATCTTCATTATGGATGTACAAAGGAAAAGAAAGATGGACAAGAAAACGACGTCGACACTTTCATGCTCTTTCATATGGATCGATTTTCAAGTCTCTGGCCCTTTGCAACGTGACTCTAGCGCCCCCTCTTGGCAGGTTTGCTGCATCAAAATTTAAAAAAAAAAAAAAAAAAAAGAGGCTGTTAAAATTTTTTGAATTGATCTATGGTTCTGGTTTAACGTATGCGTGATGTTTGTGCAAGATGTGATATCTTTTTCCGATTTTGAAGAGGATTCATGATGCAGTTTGTGAGATATGACCATTCGTTGATTTACACAATACACGTAACATGTGAAAAATTGGCATGTCACCACTGATCGTGAATTTAGACCATGATGCCGTTAGAAATAAAAAAAAATTAAAAAAAAAATTTCTCGTTAGGGCACTATCTCAGCTACAACATATTCAAAGCTGGGCCAAATTGATCAGAAATAAGGGAGCTGTTGGTGAAAGAAGACGGGAATGTAGAATCAAGAACTAAGTAAAAGTCATGTCCCATAGAGAATACACGTAAAATGAGAAAAATAGACATTTAAATTTATACAATGATGAATTCATCAAAATGAAAAATGATGATGCTTGTTTTTGTAGAAAATTGTTTCAGCTACAACATATCGAAATCCCGGCAAAAATTGACCAACAATAAGCGAGACTGTCTCGGTTAAAGGCAAATGAAATAACGTCAAAAATTAAAAATCAAAATGTTGAGCTCACATAAGAATAGGATGACGTCAGAGCATCGAAAAGCTAATTTTTTTGTCATGGATTCACATCTACAACTCATAAGCTTCAGAATATATGAAAAAAATAGGGGTATCAATGCATTCTGAGGAGCTATAGCGGATTTTAAAGGGACATGTTTTTGCGTGTTTTAACATTATTTGCCCCATAGACGCGCGCACGGATTTTGAAATTTGGCGCGCGCGTGCGACCTTTTGGTCTGTTGAAATTGGTTCTAAATTGATGGAATTTGTTAAGGAAAGTATCAGAAATGCGAATCAAGTGAAAAAACGGCGTTTTTATGTTATTTACGACCTGCGCGCGCGCAAATTTTTGAAATGCTTAAAATCGCCTGAAACGTGTGCAAAATGAATATGAGTCGATTTTGAGCATTTTTAATTTTTGCGCGCGTGCTGACGCGCAGACGTACGGTACGCACGCGTCTAAAAAGATGGAATTGTTGGGACTAATATGAAAATTCATCATGCTGAATATGAATCAAAAATGACTTTCCGTTATGAAGATATGACCATGAGATGATATTTACAAAATGGCGCCTAGATGACGTCACGATGACCCGAGGAACTTGAAAATGGTTGGAAAACCGAGATCTCATTAAGACTGAGGTTTGATGAAAATTTGACGAAAATTGACTGGGCCAGTTCTGAGATTTTGACTGCACAAAAAGTGTGGGGGGGGGGGGGGCTGATAGCAGACGGACGTCTTTAAGACGTCAAGAAATGGTCATAAACTGGTCCACACGTCACAAGTCGTATCTACGACTATTTTACGACAACCTTATGACGTCTTTATATAACCAAAATTTTCTCAAATTTTGTTTGAACATAAGATGACATATATTTTACGTCAAATATTTACCACTTTTTAACGTCTTTTTTAAAGACCAGAATAAGACGTATTTTACGTCAATTCTTTTTCCACTTTATAACAGCTTTTTTTTCAAGACCATAATGTGACGTGCTTATGTCAGTTTTACGTCGTGATATGACTGTAATAGTTGATCGTGATTCATGAATATTCATGAATGACCAGAAATGACTAAACTTCGTGAAAAAATTAAGATAACATTTGAATTTTAACGTTTTATTCAATGATTTAACTGCTGATTTTAATGAACCATGTACTTTCATGTTGAACACCATTCAGTTAACGTCATGGGCAGGTAGTTCAGAATGTATCAAGAAATTGTAATTTCTAACTTTTTTTTTCAAGTACTTCACACAAATTTGTTCAATCTAAGCTTCGCCTACGCAATTATTAAAATTGAGTTACTTTTTTATATATATATATCTACTTTAATTGTTATTTATTGACTTGACTTGGATATGCATCTTTTTTTACTTGATTTGGCTTGGATATACATCTTTTTGAGGGGAACTCGCATCTAAATACTCATAGAATTATAGATGAAGTAAAAAAAATAAGGAGGACGATGGTGATGATGGTAGCAATATTTGGCATTCTCTGTGTCAGGGAGATGAACGTTACGTCAATGAAGCGTTGATATTTTGTTCCATTTTGCTCCTTTCTTTTGCAGACTGGATAAGGTCGCTAATTTGGTCGAACATGTTGACTGCACTGATTATTGTTGGCGTTTCTCTGATCATAAGCTGCCTGGTAGGAGGTAAATATATGAGAAACTACTCTACTAACATCTGTTGCATTGTTTTTATCAACAAGAATTGTTATTCTTGCCCATTTGCCACTGCCCTAATTGGGGCGGGGGAGCATTTGTCAAAAACTGAAAATAGTAAACACAAAGCATATTGTTATTATTGCTTGCTGTCTCACCGTTTGAGATATTAGGGGGCTTCAGATAGGCGACGCAGCTCAGACTACGCGGTATCTTGCCAAAAATGTTGTTGTGCGCATGCGCGAGACAGCTCTTTTCCCATCCATCCTGCGTCGTCTGTTTTACACGACGGTTCTAGGGCCAGTTTACCGTCCTCCCCAATACGCGACGCGAGACCTTTGTTGACCCTTTTTCATGACGTAACGGTGGTTCATATTTGAGCGCGCGTGCGCTTTTTTTTTGTTGATTAACTGCGTCCTCCCCTAATCTAAAGCCCCTTTGCCATGCGACGTAAGGAAAGAGGAGAACGTAAGTCAACTCAGCAAAATTCCACGTCATCTGAGCTGCGTTGCGTATCTAATACTGCTTTCACACCAAGGTACGGTCGCTGCGACCGATGAAATCATAATGTGAAAGCATTTCATCGGTCGCTGAGTACGGTCGCTGAGGTACTTCAGCGACCGATCGCGACCGATGCAAGCTAGATGTGAAAGCACATCGTACTCAGAGACCGATCGAAATGCAATGACCCCCATACATACCTACGCACTATCTCTACATCCGCTTCCGGCTAGGTCAGCTATACAGCGACCGATCGCTCTGGGCCTGACCAAATTTTGACGGAGGTGTGAAAGCACGTCCGATCGGTCGCTGGGTACGGTCGCAGCGACCGTACCTTGATGTGAAAGCAGTATAAAGCTCCCTATTAAGAGTGCGCAGCAAGCGAGGAAACGCACCTTCATTACAGTAGAAGTATTATTTCACCATCAAAATACGATATAGGCCTATAAGATATTCAGTCATCTCATTCGCTGAATTATTTTGCTTTCCGAACCCATTCTCTGTAGTGTATCTACATAAATATAACAATACACACTTTTATTTCACCTTGCTTGGTGCATTTGTTTGCTTTCCGAAACCATCCTATAGCTAAACATATGAACGAGCGCAGACATGGCAGAGAGCAAAGAAAAACAAGCACTCTTTTCGTGGTAGAAGTAAAAAAATACTATCATCTCTTATTTCACCTTGCTTGCTGTATTCGTTCGCTTTCCGTAGGTTGTCTGTCCAGCAAGATGCCATCTCTCATTTTCAGACAACCTGTAGGCATCCTTTTGAGCGCTGACAATTTTCCTTTTTGGACATCCGCCTCATGTATTTGGAATGACTCTGATTGGCACATGTTTTGACTGTCATTAATTTTATAGACCACCTCTGCGTTTTTGTTTATACCCAATTGTCCAAAAACAAAGAGATGAAGTTGACAGCCAGAATCCATTTTGTAAATAGCGACTGCCATATGCAAAGGAATTCCGGCAACTTTTATTTTGAGGGTATTTGCATACGAATCGCGATCGTGCTCCCATTTTTTATTTGATTTCAACAAATGAAATGTCAAAATCTTTAGAATTAATTTTTTTTTTCAAATTCTGTTGAAAGTTGTCCGATATAACACATCAAATATGAGCTATGATCCAAAAACAAAGTGGTTAGTTACTTCTTGTGAAGTATGTATTATGATATTTGGGCATCTCGCAGCTAGAATCAGAGAGCTTGCTGCCTGAAACCATCTTGTTCCTAGACTTTATGACTGAACGCAGTGAGCGACCGAGAAAAAAAATGCATACTGAGAACAGATTCTTAAGTATTGTTGCGTCATTGCCATGTTTTAGGCAGAATACATTATTCTTATCGGCATCTTCCGTTCTTAAAAATAGGAATAGGCTATTGGTCACAGGCCGTTATCTCCTGAAAATTCATCTCTGTTAGGTCAACTTGCTGCTCGATGCCTTACAGTTACTTACGTTCTATGATAGATAACATTCAGACCATATCATTTTTTTAATAAGAAAAGTAATAAACAACATAACCGGCATTGGTAAAGACACTTAAAAGTCGAAAGAGGGAAGAGCAAGCGCTACTAGCAGGACTAGTTTTTTTCTCTCTTTCTCTCTTTCCTCTTCTATTTTTTATCTTTCTCCTGCCTTCTCTTTCCTTTTCTTTTCCTTTCCTTTCTTAAATTTCCTTCTTCCCTCTCCCTTCTTTCTCCTATGTGCCGACGGCGGTGGCGATTTGCCGACAAAAATTCAAGTGGGGTGAGGGTGTCACACCCCCCCCCCCCCCCACCCCTCTAATGATGCCCCTGGTTATGACCTCTTTTGGCCTGGAAATTTCCAAGAATTTTTCGCCCCCCTTTTTTATACAAAATGGTGGGTCTGCCCCTTGATAGTGGTTCAGTTATTCCGAAACCAGATAATGAACATAATTTGCAGTTCGTTCAAAGATACGATTACATACAGGTAGGAAATTACTTTATCACAAGACCAACGTGTGTTATCCTAATTATTTGTACTTGCGAAATGAAAATGTGAATACAGAATGGTCTAGTGCCCATTTGGTCCATTTTGTCTGAAACCATTTGGTCTAATGACCACTTCGTCTAATTTAGCCTAATGACCATTTGGTTTAGTGATTAATAAGTCTAGTTTGGTCTAATGCCACTTTTGTCTATAACATCCATTCAGTCTAACGAACATTTTGTCTAAATACGCAAGGTAACCTCCGGAGGTTACCTCGTTTCGTCCTTTGCCCACTGTAGATTTAAACGGTCTCGGCACAAAGGACAAAGCACGAACGCGAGGTAAACGCAAGGTGAAAATCACGCTAGACGGCCTAGCACAACACGGCACAACTTCCTTAGTCATCCGGTGTGATCCCGTTTGAGCATAGATTTAAACGTTCGCGGGGTAGAAAACATAAGTCCTCTCGTCCGAGCGCTCACTTAGGTCAGCACATGTAAACAATGAGGCCGAACATGTATTGGCAAAAACACGGTGTTTCACCTTAAGCTTTCAATAAAGTGCCCATAAAAAAAGTTTTTAAAAACATTTTGACATTAAATATTGATTTTCATTCTTTATGTTGATCATTCTAATATTTTTTCAGTTTTTTTCTTCTAATGAAAAATACCGATATATTCAATGTATAAACGACTAGCTGCACATGTTCGAGATAAGTATAAGCGTGTCTCTGTAGCTGTCGACGTCGAGTTCGCAAATGAAAGATTAATTTATGAAGCAACACAATACGTACGGTAGGCCTACTTCTATTATTTCTTCTTTATTTCAACACGACAGTGGGCCGCGTGCTTTTCCCCCGCTGGACTTTTTTCCATGACAACGCACCTCACGATTGCCGCAGACGTGCGTTCTGATTTAAACGGTCCTCGGTTTGGTTAGCGAGCGACAAAAAAAAAAAAAAGGAAAAAAGTAAAAAGAAAAAAAAATCTCCTTTAGGTCTAATGACGTTTGGCACATAAGCTTGATTGATTGATTGATTGATCTATTTATTTATACACGGTTAAAAAGCCCAAACAGTTACATGACTGGTTTCCATTGGGGCCGTGTGAATCAACATTGTAAAAACAAAATTATCAAAGAGAAACACATTTAGAATGAATTAAACTATTAAAAATATAAACAAAAGAAATATTGCCAGCAAGATATAACGAGGCAAGAAGACAAAATGACAAGAAAATCAAAAATTAAAAATGAATTAACTGTGAAAAAGTATTTATATAGTAAAAGATATATAGAAATGAATTTAAAATATGATAATAATTGAACATACAAAAAAGATTGCAAAATTTATTTCATAGATAAAAATAAAAACTGTCTTATATCGTATTAAAATATTGTGCAGTTAGCAATTACAATTAGTACACTAAAAATTGACAACAGATCATCAATGATTCTTATCCATCATGTATGAGCAGAGTATAAATGTTTACAAAATATCTATCCTTTTTAAGCCTGCTCGGAAACTGTACTTGGTTTGTGCAGCTTGCAGTTCTTGGGGCAACGAATTCCATAAGCAAGCGCCTCTATATAAAAATGTGCGTTTAGCAGAAGAAGTTTTAGGTTGAATTATATTTACGCAGAGATTTCCACTTCTCGTATTATATGGCCTTTCTCTAAAAGAAAATTTATCAGTCAAGTAAGAAGGAGCGTATTTGTTCAATATGTTGAACATCATTACAATAATATTTTCCTTTCTTTTCTTTTCAAGCGTACACCATCCAAGTTTATTTAGGTTATAACTTCCCGATGAATCCCAAGGTGTATTATTTATCATACGCGCTGCCCGAATTTGAATTTTTTGGAGATCATTTTGGAGGCCCTTCGCACAGTTTCCCCATACTACGTCACAATAAGAAAGATGAGATAAAATTAACTATTATAAACCAACTTCATTGTATCTTTATCAACGATGTTAGGTATCGATTTCAACATGTACAATCCACTACTACATTTCTTCTGCACAAATTTAATGTGATCCGACCATGACAAATTTTCATCAACAATGACTCCTAAATGTTTACACTTAGTAACTCTCTTCAGAGGGGTACCATCTATATTAATATTTAGAGTTGCATTACGTGATAATTTTAAACGATTTTTAGTTCCTAGTACAATATACTCAGATTTGTTTATATTCAAACTTAACTTATTGATATGTAGCCAATTTTTCACATATTCTAAATCTTCGTTGACTTTGGTTTCGAGATCAGAAAAGTCTTTACTAGCATAATACAAAATAGTATCATCAGCATACATATTTATCTTTCAGTTTTTGAGGACTGAGGGTAGATCGTTAATATGCATAATAAAGAGAAGAGGCCCAAGGATCGACCCTTGGGGGATTCCAGATTGAATAGGTAATAGCTCAGATGATATACCATGGGCTGTCGTTTTTTTGGTATCTCCCATACAAATAACTTGTGAACCATTTAATTGTGTGTTCCCCTATGCCATAATACTTTAATTTTTGAATTAGTAAATCGAAATCAACCGTGTCAAAAGCCTTCTTCAAGTCTAGCATTACTGAGCATACCAATTGTCCTTTTTCAAAACTTTTCAACCATTCGTCTGTGGTATTCAGTAATGCAGTGGCTGTTGAATGCAGTGGCCAGAAGCCACATTGGTATACACTGATAAGATTATAAATGTTCAAATAGTCATACAATTGATCAAAAATCACGCGTTCTAGTACTTTAGATAATATTGGCAATATGGATATTGGTCTAAAATTGGAGGGTTCGTTAGTTCCACCTTTATGTAGAGCACTGACTCTTGCCTGTTTCCATTCAGTAGGCACACACCCAGTAGTAATAGAAGTATTTATTATATGAGTTAAGGGTTCTTTAATACTAGGAATGACCAGTTTTATTAATTTCATCGGTAACATATCACAACCCATTGCTTGTCAATTGACAGTTTTAATAGTTGTTTTTCCACTTCACCTATAGTTACTGGGATAAGTTGAAAGACATCGGTCACCGCATACAGTAAAGTTGACATTCCACTAAGATTGGTACTAATGGACCTAGCGCACTGGATGGTATCAGCTGCAAGTGTCGGACCTATTTTGACAAAAAATTCATTTAATTTTTTCGAAATCATGTACGAATCATATATAATTTCTTCTTCACCTATCTTCAAGTATTGAATTTTTTTGCTTTTATTCTTACGTGGTATCAGCATGTTAAGATTTTTCCATGTTTTCTTAACGTTTCCATTTGAGTCTTGAATCTTCTTTTGAAATATCTTTCTTTTGTTTTGTCTTATTTTATAAATTACGTAATTCTTGCTTTTTGCGTATGCTTTCCAATTTTCATGAGTACGATTGCGCGTTGCCGTATCTTTTTAACTTATCCCTTTCATGAATAAGATTAATTATTTCTGCATTTATCCAGGGTTTCCGATCTTTCTTTATACGACTTTTCCTGATCGGAGCATGAAAATTACATAATGTTGAAAACTTGGCCTGGAATTCATTTAACGAAGAGTTGGCATCAGTACATTGTAGAACACTTTGCCAATTAATGCTTTCTAGATCACAGCAGAAATTATTTTCATCAAAATTCTTATAAGTTCTATACGTCCTATAAACATGCTTTGATAAGGACTTGCGAACTTTATCCCACACAATATAAACAAGCGAGTGGTCGCTTATACCTAAATGAATGACACCACTTTCGGCAACTTTTGTACAGTTAGAAGTATAAATCAAATCAATGAGAGAAGACGAATGAGGTGTTACCCTCGTGGGTTCTTCAATCATTTGAGTCAAAGAATAATTTTGGCATATTTCGAGCAGTCTCTATGTATAGCAAGATAAGGGGTCTGCAAGTATATTACAATTAAAATCTCCTAAAAAATATGATATCTTTTGTTTCCTCATCAGTTTTAAGCAAAATGTTTTCAATGACTTTGAAAAATTCAATGCTTGAACCGGGGGGTCTATACCATGCTAAAACAATGATCGGTGTTGAGTTTGGTTGCATCACTTCAATAGCAACTAGTTCAATTTCAGTTACCATAAGGTCTGATCTTAGTTTGTGACTAAGTTTGTTCTCATTGACATATATTGCAACACATCCGCCATTCTTATTACGGTCTTTCCTGTAGATCCAGAAATCTTGAATATTTATTTGTGTATCGTTGACTTCACTATCTAGTCTTGTTTCATTCAAAGCAATAAGGTCTAATTTAAAGTCATCTATCATCAGTAGAAGATTTTCAAAGTTCCTTAACAGAGTTCTAATGTTCAGTTGAGCTATCCTGATGCCGTACTTCCTTTTAATACTCGGTCGATAATCTTTGATAGTTTTAGGCACAGTTGTAGCTTTATTTGTTCCATGATTATAGTTATAAGTATCTAATTGAGAACCATGTACATTGCCGGTGTTAGGATTGACTTTGTTATCGTCAAAGTCAGCTTCACTGACATCATTGTCATTGCAGTCCACCTCGTTGTCATCTAAATTTATCTCGCTTTCTTCCGTTGATATGGCTGACAGGTTGTCTACAAATGAGAAAGGGGAATCATCATGGTAGCTGCTCATAGAGGTTGTGGGGGAGTTGATATCGGATTGCTTTGTTGCTCCATTTATTGGTAATAATTGTTCAGAAGCTTCCTCGCTGTGGTAAGACAGTCTTCCCAATCTCGTGGGAACTCTCTGCCTTCTGGTTTCCGGCGAGACTTCGAGTAATTGCGCCAGGGAAAAGGTGGAGGCTGGTTAACCTGGGTGTCTTGCTGATGCACTGATGTCAAATGATAAGGATGTGGTATTACCTCATCTCCAGCTGGGGGAATCCCTGGGGATTCAAAGGTGGAAACTTGGTGTCATATGATGTCATTGGGTCATCATAAGCATATCTTGAAGGGGATGCTGGTTTGGATGTGCGCCGCAGAAATCGAATGATATTTTGAGCGAAAGTGATTGTCCCGGCGCAGTTTAGATGTACGCCATCTACAGTGAGATGAAGGGCAGGATCAATGTTGTCATTATCAATAATTAGCCAGCTTCGCTGATTGGCTGAAAGTTTAATTGCAGCGTTGACCTCTGATACTTTGGCATACTGTCGATTCGTTTCGTTCTGCTTATGCATAACAGTTGATGCAGCAATTGTTTTGACTCCCAGAATTCTATGGATTAGTTCAAGAAGGGAGAGTTTCTTAGCAATTATTTCATCTGATTCATCACATGGAGTATTGTTTGTACCGAGGCGTTATTAGTGCAGGGGGGGGGGGGGGGGGGGTTCACATTCGTGTTTACATGCTAATTTCATTTTTTGCGAGCGAGCGTAGCAAGTGAGCGAAAAAAATACACTGCAGACTGTTGACTGTTTTAATGCTAATTGGTTCATAAACTGGGTTTTATTCTTGCCGGTACAGGGCGGATCCAGAATTTTTCAGGTGTCTGTTTTTCCACAAAAAGGGTCCTCTGCATTTTGACACGTAATTTGCCCTAAAATTTTGCTTTAAGCTTGGGCCGCATCCGATTCGCCCCCCCCCCCCCCTTGGTCCGCACTTGAGGAATATCATCAAAAGTTCATCTTCAAAGAGCTGCTCCCTTGGCCCGCTACCAACGTGGTTGTTGAAGAAACACCTGAGTGTTGTACTTCCTGAACTTGTCCACCTTACTAACTGTGTTTTGTCCAGTGGTGTCTTTCCTACAGATCTTAAAGAAGCGATAGTGATGCCAGTCATCAAGAAAGCGTCGCTGGATAGGAATGCCTTGCAGAGCTATCGGCCAGTTTCAAATATACAGTTTCGGTCAAAGATCATTGAGCAGATAATGCTCAGACAAGTTACTGAGCCTCTACAGTCAGCATACAAGGAAGATCACATCACTGAAACACCACTGCTCAAGATTCAGACTGACATTCTTCATGCCATCGACAGTCAGAAGGGAAGTATGAGGGTGCTCCTCGACTTGTCAGCTGCGTTTGACACAGTGGGCCATACGATGCTACCGAATCGTCTCAAAGTCAATTTTGGTATCACAGGACTTGCCCTTCAGCTAATCCAGTCTTACCTCAAGGGCCGAAGTAGTCCTGTTCTGGTGTCTGGCCAGTTTTCAAGAGCGCATACATTGCGATGCGGCGTTCCGCAGGGTTCTGTCATCGGACCACTGTTGTTCACAATCTACATTTGTCCCATTGGGAATATTCTTCTTACTCATGAGGTATCCTTCCACATTGTATGCAAATGACATACAGATCTGCACAGATCTACAGTTGATGCTGCCGTCGACAGACTCAGTTGCTGTATCACCGGCATTCAGCACTGGATGAAGTCAACCAAGCTAAAACTCAATGATGGAAGGACTGAACTATTTGATTCTGCTTCACCGCGTCACCTATCATCTCATCTTATGAAGGATGTTAGACTCGCAATCAATGAGAAATTCTACCAGCCATGCAAGTCTGTCCGCAATCAGGGAATAACATTAGAGCCATCTGCGAACCTGCGTAATTTGTAGAGAGTGAGGCGATTTATCAGTAAGCAGACATGCCATGCTGCTGTCAGGGCACTTACTCTCTCCAGATTGGACTATGTACAGTAGGCCCGTATAGTCTTTTTACTGTTCTTAGTCAGAAGGACTTAGATCGTCTTTAGAGACTACAAATCTCGGCTGCAAGGCTTGTCTTCTCCGCTCCTCTTCGGAATCACACTGAACCTCTTCGACTTGAACTTTTTTTGGGACCATCTTGGGACCATCAACGCTGTAAACCAAGCCGCTGCGTGCATGGGCTTGTAATGTATTCCTTGTATGCAGAACAGTGTTTAGAATCGCGCAGCTTAAGAACTCATCAACTCCACAGGCCTGACAATCCCTTTCCACTCCCATGTTTATTTCACTGCCCATATTTTCGTAATGATGTATAGGCTTACCGGCCTTCCAATAGGTTGATAATGTGTCTTGTGGAAATGTAATAATAGCAGTGATGTCGATAATGATAATGTTGATGATCATGATAATAATGATAATAATAATAGTAGCGATGATGATGATGATGCTACTGATACTAACAATAACAATAAAAACAGCAATATGAATGATAATAATACATACTCCTTATTGAATAATGGTTATGATAATAAATTATAAAATACTATAACTAGTAATCATAGCAGTAAGCTTAAATGATTATGATTACAACAACAACAATGATGATGATAATAATAATAACAACAACAACATTAATAATAATAATAATAATAACAATGACATCAATAATGATAATAATAATGATGATGATAATAATATTTAATAAATAATAGATAATAGTAATGATATGATAATAATGATCAAAATTATACCGGAATAATGGTCATGATGTCCTCCCTTCCTCTCTCAAATCCAACACCCTTTTCATATATTCCTCTCTAATTTTTCGTTTTCCTTTGTGTCTTACATCTAGCTCTCTCCGAACATACTATCAATTTTTTTTCTTTCATTCTTTGTTTCCACTAACTATATTTGCGAATTTCTTCCCTCTCCCCAATAACATTACCATTATTTTTCTCTACTACAGACATCTTAGTTTCCAAAAAGATGTCTGTTACTCAAAATCTTGGCACCCAAAATATATGAAGACCCATACATAACCCATAGACTTCCTTCGTTCCGTTTCTCTTCTGCCAGATTCATCGTTCATATTGTTTTCTTTTAATCTAATTCACCTTCCCCTACACGTACAAAAGTGTAATAAGGTGGTCGTGATTGTTCATTTCTTCCTTTTTTATTTTTAAAATCTTTCTTTGTTCATTCATAAAGTTTGATAATCATAATCAAATCTTAGTACGATATAAGGGCACGATTTCTTATATATTTGTTTCTTATAGTTTATTTGGTTTTGTTTCTCTCGTTAAAACGAAATCATGGGTGCTTTATTTCAAGCAATGTTTTACCACAACGAATTTCCTATCTACTATGTTATTCTAGGGACTCTGCGCTTAAACCATTTACATTTTATGCTTTGTTCCTACTATGTATTCTATTTTTTGATGTTATACGTTGTTCTTGCATTGGCTTTGTGATTATCTATTTTGCATGGCGAAAGATAAAACAAACAAACTATAATAACGAACAGCAAAGTGAAAAAAGTAAAAACGATAGGATCTCTCATTTAAATTGTGGATTTAGGTGGACAAAGGTTTACATTCAGGCGCGAATCCAGTGTTTATCAGCCCATTTTTTACCATTTTGGGTACCTCGCCCCCCCCCCCTGAAAAAAAAGAAAGAGGTCCCCCAAAGAAGGACACCGAAATGGCAAATGTAAAGTGCAACTTTTTTTTTAGTCGCTGGGATTACAACAAAGTATTTTCCTAGCCATGCGCCATGCCCCCCCCCCCCATCGGATCCTGGATACGCGGCTGATACATTCCCCCTAAATACACATGAAGACAAATAATGATGGAAGCTTCTTCAAGATACAGCGTAAGGTATAGTAAACGACGTTGTCATGTAAATTCAGATAATGTAGGCCGTACGAATCAATAACATATTAATGCAAGAACTGAAACAGTTTACTAATTCTTTCCCAAGCCTATCAACATTGCTCAGTAACCATTTAATTTACAATCACTTGTTCACATATCTTTTTTACATAACAAAATAACATGTATGCAGATTGAAATTTCGTGCGAAAACAGAATTGTGAATTTTAACTTGAGGAATATAATACGTTCAATCCATATCACTTAATAAGTTGCCGATATATAAAATCTGTTTAAAAATTTATGAAATAGAAAAAAATAATAACATATTGCTAAACCACCGTGTCTAAAAAAAAAAAAAAATCTTAAAAAAGGAGTGGTTTATATTACTTCAGAAAAAAATCATAATTTCCGGCATGAAAAAAACTCTGAAAAAATATTTGGTAAAAAATCTGTCATGAGAGTACTTATGTATGCCTATCCGACCAACTTTGGGCATTTCTTTGGGCGTTTCTTTTTTATATCCAATTTGAAGGAAATGTAGCCCATGCTAAAGTAATTACTCTTCATTTTTACCCTAAATGGGCGGTATGTTTCCCACATTTGGTAACAATTTTGCCTAATTTCATGAAATTTGGTTGGATAGATAATCACTCTCGCACTATAGTTACAATTTTACCCAATAGGCCATTTTTACAGTGAAGAATTGTTATGTGAGCCGCTATGTGAAACGATTCGTATGTGTATGTATAATATGAGATGAAAATGGTCATTGCATGATATGATTGCTGATTATTGTAAAATCATGTATATCATTTCATCAAATCACTAAAAAAAAGGCCTGTACTAAGTAGAAAAAAAACAAAACAAAACAAAACTAAGCAGGCCCTACTGAAATATGCAAAACGTAAATGGTACATAATAGTGTAAATGAGTGTTCGAAATTGATAGGAGCATTACGTTTGTTGACGAGGTAAAACAGTATTTCTCATATTATTATCATTCACACATTCCAGTGGTCACAGGTTAGCTGGTATCGCATTTAATTCCTTAAAGGGCTATTTAAAGAGCAAGTCAGATCGCCAAAACTAACGCAAATGATTACACATGGGACTATACCCCCTCAGAAAGCACTGACATTCCAGTTTTTCTTCTATCGCACTCATCACAGTTTGTGAGGAAACAGGCCATACATATCATCAGGAGCCAAATAAGAGTTTCTAAAGTAAAATCAGGTTTTAAAAATGCCGAAATTGTATGTATTAATGAGCACTTTGAATAAAAGATCTTGCAAGCTAATACACAGCCAGCGGCTTTTTGATGGTCCCAAGATGGCGGTGACCTCATTTCTGAATAGCCAATCAGCGTGCGTCCGCCCATCCAGTTAGTGTACAGATCAGTGGCTGAGACTGAGTGTCAGACGCGACGATGACTGATGAGCGTGCATAAGATCTGAGAGAGAGAGAGAGAGAGTGGATGGGCACGCATGCTGTCTTTCCATTCGACTAGGTTCTATAGCTCTCCTAAACTGAGCTAAGTAATCCTGACGTGCTACAAGGCCAAGGCACAATACAGTTAATTAGGTTTTGTTGTTGGACCCATGAAAAACGAAAAGTAAAATAAACCCAAAGTTCTTTAAGCCATATGTACACCTTTACAATTCGCAATGTGAGAAGGCGCTGTGGCAGCGTTGCCAGGTTCAAAATGCTAAATTGTCGTACAAAGAGTTTTTTTTTTTTTTTTTTTTTTTTTTAATAGAAAATTATCGTACACGTAGCTACCGGCGTAAATCCGTTTCTTATTGGGGGGGGGGGGGGGGGGGGGGGGGGGTGATCGACTTTTTTGCCCGAATTTCTTGCGTGAACTCACACCACACACACTCATTCACCAGCACAGGCCCCAGGCTAACACACAATTTAATTTATATTTTGCGAGAGAGCGAGCCAAAAGAACAACTTTTCTGGTTTTTATTGCATTTTCAAATAGAAATTCTAAAATATGATGGTAGTTTATGACAGATTAAAAAAAATACTAACTGATGAATCGAATCTTCCTTAAAAAGTTAGGGGAGTGGTGTACACGCCCACCTCCCCCCCCCCCCCCTCGAAAAAGTGGAAGGATATATCCCCCCTCCCCTTCCCCCTCCCCCATCCAGGATTTACACCACTGATTCAAATCCAATAAGATGTAATTTTATTAGAATGCCCGAGTGGAAAATGTTTCTTTGTCGAGATTTTTGCTGTACGCGTATGACGTCACCCGGTGTTGAGCTATCGATAAGGTGATCGGAAACGTCATTCTAAAACTGCCCGTCGGTGTTGGGGTCTGGTTCAGGAGCACTTTCCAGGCTCTGAGCATCAACAACAACGAACACTGTACTTGAAATCATCCACTGTATTTGTGTATATATTTAATCTAGTGACCCGAGGGTTAGCGTATAAGTTTAGAGCAGAAAGAAAAGTCGGATCCCCCGACGAATTACAGGCTGCTACGGACTTTTGATCTGTAATATCCCCAAAACAGTACATTAGATAATACTGAAAAAATATGGGTAAAAGGTAAATAGTTTACAATTTTGTTTAAGGTGATTGTTTTATGCCATAAACCATTTTCATGAAATTCATGTGTTTTTTATGTTAGGGCTCACATTTTGCTCAATTTTTAACCTGCTGCACTATATCAAAAGAGCTTGTTTGAATCAAAGTTCTTGTAAAAATCATCTAGAGCGCATACCTACTCACAAGGCATTAAATTCCATTGGATCTTCGAATCTGAGAGTCGGGATCAAAGAAAGAAAGATAATTATATGCCATTACAAATCTCTTCCTAACAATGGAGGAAGAAAAAGATATTCACTAATAGTTTAAAACGGAAAGATAGCTTTTGAAAGCAGGACGTTTAAGAAACTTAACTTGATGAATAAAATTGGAACTTACCGTATCAACAAAATGAATTAAAACGAACATCACAGAGGTAATTTCTGCTCTTTCCACTTCCGTTTTGCAGGGTGTGCCTCGTGTCCTTGGCTTTATGGAGGTAAGTGTAATTAAGTTGCAGGAGAGTACTCGTGAACAAAATGAGATTATTCAAAAGGGTATACACAGGGTCCCACGATAAAGAGAACTGTAAACACAAATAATGACTGAAGGTTTGCATGGTGGTACGGATATTCGCAGAAAGGGTTTACGGTTCACCATGTGGTAAGTCCTAAGGGGACTATAGATAAAGTGGATAGAGATGGAGGTGAAATAGAGAGGCGAGAAAGTAGGAAAGTTGGAGGGCAGAGTATCTTTCGAAATCTGGGTGAAGTCCTAAAAAGGACTGTAAACCAGAAGAGGTGAGAGGACTGAGTTGGTGAAGAGCACCGCCGACGACAACCCACCACCAAGCCGACTACCACCATAGTACTCCCCTACATCGGCCAGACCCCCCATCGACTAAAACGCATCCTCCGATCAGCGAACATCCTAGTCAGACACCAATCCTCCCGCAAGCTCCATTCCATCCTCCACTCGCGCAAGGACAAGCATCCACCCAACAAGCAACCAGGCGTCTACAAGATTCCATGCAACTGCGGCAAGGTCTCCATCGGAGAAACCGGCCGTGACTTCGACACCAGACTCAAGGAACACAAGACCTACCAACGACACAGCGACTGGGACAGATCCGCCATCGTCAAGCACGCTCAACAAGAAGACCACCGCATAAACTGGGAGGACAATCAACCCATCACTACCATCCGTCACTGGAACACCAGGAGAGTCCGAAACGCCATCGAAATTCACCAACACAACACCGTACCCCCGTACACCGTATCCTACATCACCGGATCACTCCACCCAACTCAGCGACGCCGACCACTGCCACTTCATCGACCCAAGACAAGACCCGCACCGACGCCCACCCCACACAGCCTGCACAGCCTGCCACCTCCACCACCCTCCATCCGCCGCAGAACCAACCCACCACGCCGCCGATACAAGCACCCCGCTACCACCTCCTCCGACGCAACACCACCACATCCGGATATCAACCCGCCCACACCTTCCCGCCTAGCCTTCCCGCCGATTCCGCCACCACCGACCCGTCCACCCAGAGCGCCACCACCGACAGCCATCCACCACGCCGCCGACCCCGCCGGCTGTCTCACTCCTCTACGTCCGCATATCCGCCTCAAGTACCCCGACACGCCTAGCGCACACTCACTCCTGAAGACGGACAGTCAAGTTGCCTGAAACGTCGAGTCTCTCTCCTCACGTCTTACCTCTCGCCGACTCAAGCCGACTCAAGCCTCCTCATCTCTTCACCAACTCAGTCCTCTCACCTCTTCTGGTTTACAGTCCTTTTTAGGACTTCACCCAGATTTCGAAAGATACTCTGCCCTCCAACTTTCCTACTTTCTTGCCTCTCTATTTCACCTCCATCTCTATCCACTTTATCTATAGTCCCCTTAGGACTTACCACATGGTGAACCGTAAACCCTTTCTACGAAATAATCACTTTTTAAAATTACAGTTGCATTAGGAAAAGACAAGAACACCTAAATATTTTTTTTTTTTTAAATGAGAAAACCATGTGGCACTCTGTAAAGAATGGTAATTATCGGATTAATACTGCATGGGATATTTTATAGGTTACGTGGGCCACGTAAAATTTCCCTGCAAAAAATCAGTCTCACTCCGTTATTGGGTGTGAGGGAGATAGGCCACCAATACAGGAACGATGATTGTAGTCTCTTCATGGGACCTTCTGTCAAGGATTTTTTATTATGAGAAAAATAGTGGTAACGTGATTGTGCAGATGAGTGCTGTTGTTAACTACTGTTGATAAAGATAGTTTTCAACTTAGATTTTAAACTTTCTGGTGACATTTGTAATTCTCGGCTTCACAGAAAGGTTTCTGCGGCCAACAAATACCTATTCGACCATAGAACAGCTTGTTTATAATTCTGATATAACGTAAAGTATAATCATTTAGTGTCATTTTTTTGTTTTTAAAATTCACGTTATATAGTTTAAAGATAAGCACAAAACCATTAAATAAAGCTTATATTTTTTTCTCTTCGTCTGTATTCACTCTTGCAGAACAATGCGTAAAGACACCCTCCCTTTTTGAGGTTCAGTCCCTACTACGGAAGGAATACACGACACGTCTGTTCAAGATTCCCATCAAACCATGGAATTCACACGACTACGTGGCTCTAGAAAGCCTCTTTACAACTGTAAGCCTTATCAAAAAAGACAAGGAAAATGTTCCTCACAAATCTGCACAGAAGATTACTCTAAACGGATCCATTAACGATATTTTCAGAACTACAGTTGGTGGGACATTGCCGGTGAGAATCGTAATGGTTGGTGAGGCGGGCCGTGGGAAATCAACGGCTGTAGCGAAAATGGCTTACGACTGGGTGTACAAAGTAGAAGATTCCCCTTTGAAAGACATTCCTCTGCTTTTCGTTCTCAAGATGAGACGTATGACGAAAAATACCAACCTGACAGAGGGAATCGTTGGATTGTTGGGGAAGAAATACATGAAACATCAGACTTGGTTGAAAGATTACATTGATTCTCATGAAAACGATATAGTAATCCTGTTTGACGGTTACGATGAATACACTGGAAGTATGAGCGAAGGGGATGATGTCAGTGATGTGATTGACGTACTCCGTTTTGACAGCTGCAAGCTATGCAGGGTGCTTGTAACTACACGCCCCAGTAGGGAAAATGACTTTGATTTTGGAGATCCCCTTTCTATCTACTCGACGATGGAATTGAAAGGATATTCATCCGAGCAGTCTATGGCCTTCATAGATAGGTTCTTTGAATTTAATGAAACAACGAGAGATGAACTTAAGGAATATCTGAAAGAAGAACGCGTTATGAGGGAGATGATTGTCACACCTCTTTTTTGTACAATGGTATGCCACTTGTGGAATGAGAATCTTTTGAATGGAAGTTACACGAGGACAGCTTTTTTCGATAACATTATGAAGTTTCTATTGAAACATGCGAGATCAAAGAAGGGCGAAAATAGGCTGGCAACCAATATCGATAATATTACTGATTTATTACTTTATGTCGGTAAGATTGCGTTTAGGAAACTGGTAAATGCTACGGAAGAATCACGGTTGCTCTTTATGGATCAAGATTTCGATGAGAACCTGACGTACAAAAATCTTAGCTTCGAGATCGGTCTGTTGACGACATCTACATATGATGATAATTTCGATGCTTTTAGATTTATTGAATTCTTCCACAAACTAGCTCAGGAATATGCTGCGGGGAAATATCTTGCTAACAATCTCAATAACAGCATTCTCTCACTCTCAAAGGAGTGCATTCGCTCTGGTTTGGAAGAAGTGTTGCGATTTGTTTCAGGAACATCTGACTTAGCCTGCGAAAAAGTCCTTAAAAAAGTTGTGAACGAGTCACTTTGTTTCTCCAGGGACCTCCCACTTTTACTCGTCTATGAATCAGATGAATGTGGAAATTATACAAAAAAGGTTTGCTGTAGTGGAAACCTAACAATATCGGAAGCTGCACATGTCATCAGCTTTGAAAAACTTTCAAGGGAAATGAAGGATGAGGTATGAAAACTACATGTAAGACCGGGTTGTTAGAGGGGAAAAAGAAGAAAATTTTCTCTCTCTTTTTTTTCTAATCTGGTAAAGCATGTGATAATAAATTCGGTAATAAATGTGGTAAAAGGAGAATGAAACCTTGGAAAAAAGTTTTAATTTACTGTCTATGACGATTTTCATATTTGCAGTGTTTCTTCAAAATGGCAGGTTAGAAGGACTTCTCCATTTGTTTGTTTGTTTTTTTTTTTACAAAAATTTCATATTGTCTCCATTATACCTAACAATGCCGCTTGTATTTTATTAAACACATTATTTTGTCGCCCCTACCCCATAGACTTGTACACTGGAATTGTGGCGTCACAGTGTTGCCTCATATCTGAACACCCCTTAATCCTTTCCTCCCCCCCCCCCCCCCCGGACGACCGTCCCCGGTACAATTACCCTCTAGGATGATTACCCCCAACTAACTACCCCCTAGGGCAACCGCCTCTAGGACAAGTAGCCTCCGGTCAACTTCCCCCAGACAACTACCCCATAGGATACCCACAGGACAACTACCCCCTAGGTCAACCTCCGTCTAGGACAACTAACTACAGGACAATTACCCTCTAGGAAAAGTACCCCAATTGGACTTAACATCACATTGAGCAAGAGTGTGCTCTTTCGCTACGCTCGCTCGCCAAAATAGAATTAAAATGGCCTTTAGCACAATTTCTGCCCCGACCTGCAACAATAAAACCCAGATAATATACCAGATTTTATAAAAAGAGAAGTGTTTGTCTTCGCTCATGCTTGCTTGCTTAAATGTTACTCCAACCTCTAACAATAAAATCTAGTTTATCACATCAAAAAGAAATAGTAGGGATGTAAAAACATGTTAAGATGGATGAAAAGGCAACGTAGAACACGAGTTCGAAAATTTTAATATTACAACGCACCAAAAGCCTTCATATATAACCAGATTTCCAAAAGGTTCTTACCGTGGGAGGTAGATACCCCCTCCTCCGGATACTCTTTATACATGTATACTTACTGATTGTTGGTCACCCCTTCACTCAACGTCCTACCTTGGCCGAATTCAGTTCAAATGCCATCGGGTATCTGGGAGGATGGTTGACCTACATGCCGTAGGTGAGAGTATATGTTGGTTGTTGTCCGACTGATAATTACCTGAAGTCGTTATTGTCCGGGGTAGTTATTTGGGTGATAGTTACCATATAGGTGGTAGTTGTCAAGGAGGTGTCCCAGAGGGGGACTTTTTCTACAGGATGGATGTCCTAGCGCCCGGGTTCTTAACTATTTTTATCCATGGGCCAGAAACATTTCTGAAATTACGTCGGGGGCCACTAATTAATACTTACGTGGGAGGACATCTCTAGATCGTGTATATCGTGTTTTTACATCATTTGCCCAATAGACTCGCGCACGAATTTTGAACTTTGGGGCGCGCGTGCGACCTAAAGGTTAGTTGAAATTGGTTCTAAAATGATGTAAATTCTTAAGGAAAGTATCAGATATGCGAGTCAAGTAAAAAAAAACCCGGCGTTTTTACGTCAATAAGGACCTGCGCGCGCATGACGCGCGCTCGGATGCGAACGCGCGCAAAGTTTTGAAATGCCTGAAATGGCCTGAAACGTGTGCAAAATGAATATGAGCCGATTCTGAGCATTTTTAATTTTGTACGCGCGTCACTTTCCGTTATGAAGATATGTCCATGAGATGATATTTACACATTTGCGCCTCGATGACGTCACGATGACCTCAGGAACTTGAAAATGATTGGAAAACCGAGATGTCATTAAGACGGAGGATTCCTGAAAATTTGACGAAAATTGACTGAGCCAGTTCTGAGATTTGACTGCACAAAAAAGTAGGGGGGATTAAAAAGGATAATAAGAACGAGATTTAATTCGTCATTCGATCAGACGAATTAGGTGCTCTGTCGTCTTTTTGATATGGATGTGATATCTATGATTATGAAAGATATATCACAGTTGGCCTTTTATTTATCATTTTCATCATCAGGGTTTGTATCACAGTCAACAACATTACTATCTCATTATCATGTTCATCAAGAGGATTATAGTCACTGCCAATTAAAATCCCCAAATTAAAAACAGCCCTGATAAAAACGTTTTGTGAACGTATATTAAGACGCAGCGGACCTAATAAAAATGTTTTGTAAACGATTTATGAACCTTCTGAAAATGTTTTGCGAACGTTTTTTTAAAGACAAAGACGTAGCGGACTTAATAATAACGTTTTGTGAACATTTACTAAAGACTAAAACGCAGCTGACCTAATTAACGTTGTGAAAACGTTTTGTGAACTTTCTGAAAACACTTTGTGAACATTTATCATAAACGAAGATGAAGCGGACCTAATAAAAATGTTTTTTAAGCGTTTTATGAACGTTCTGATAACGTTTTTTTAAAAACATTTATTACAGACAAAGACGTAACGGACCTAATAAATATTTTGTGAACATTCTGAAAACGTTTTGCAAACATTGTGAAAACATTTTGTGAACGTTTACTAAAGATGAAGATGTAAGAGACCTAATATAAACGTTTTTAAACGTTTTGAAAATGTTTTGAGAACGTTTATTAAAGACAAAGTCTTAGCAGCCATATTAAAAACAATTTGTGAGCGTTCTGAAATCGTTTCGTGAACATTGATTAAAACGAAAACGTAGCGGAACCTAACAAAAATGTTTTGTTAACGTTTTGTGAACGTTGATTAGAAACGAAAACGTACCGGACATGTTTCGATAAGTTCCTGACATCTGATTAAATAATAAATGGCACATTCAAGATAGAGAACTTTCACAGCTACAACATACTCGATGCTGGGCGAAAATCGAGCAGAAATAAAGGAGCTGTTGCTCAAAAGGGACGGGAATCTAGAATCAAGAATTGAGAAAAGGTCATGTCCTATAGACAATACACGCAAATCGTGAAAAAATTGACATGCCTCCGTTTATCGTAAGATTAGACCATGATGCCGTTCTCAAAATGAAAAAAATGAAGGCAATTGCTATATAACAGCTTTGTCTCAGCTACAACATACAATATACTCAGAAGAAGGCTGCATTCAGTTAAGTCCATCTCATTTGTGCTCCCATTCATATGCCAAGATTTTTTATTTTCTCATGATATTTGTGGAAATATTTTATGATATACCACAAGCATAAGTAACCAGGAATCATCAGGAACATTTTGGAGGATTAATCTTGCATAAGGAAAGTAATATTTGAGGAAAACTTCCTATAGACAATACACGCAAATCGTGAAAAAATTGACATGCCTCCGTTTATCGTAAGATTAGACCATGATGCCGTTCTCAAAATGAAAAAAATGAAGGCAATTGCTATATAAGAGCTTTGTCTCAGCTACAACATACAATATACTCAGAAGAAGGCCGCATTCAGTTAAGTCCATCTCATTTGTGCTCCCATTCATATGCCAAGATTTTTTAGTTTCTCATGATATTTGTGGAAATATTTTATGATATACCACAAGCATAAGTAACCAGGAATCATCAGGAACATTTTGGAGGATTAATCTTGCATAAGGAAAGTAATATTTGAGGAAAACATTTTTGTCTACCATCAAGAAATTTGGGAATCCATGCTGCTTTACATCCATTCCTGCACCAGGTAGCTACACAACACAAAGAATCAAGAGTGACTCATCTTTTCTTGGAATCTGAGAGATACAGTAAGAGTTTACAATGCCTGGTGGTGGAAAGAAAGGAAACAGTGGTGAAGGGAGACAGGGTGAGTTCACACTCGCTGATATAATGAGTAAACTGTCAACAATGGGATCCGATTTAGCGGACATGAAGGACAAACAAGGAGAGGTGATAACTTCCATTGATTTTCTCAGTGGCAAGTTTGACGAAATGTCCAAACAACTTGAAAATGTACGGGCATCGAATGATGCACTGCAGAAAGAAAATAACATACTAAAGGTAAAAGTTTCTAAACTTGAGCTTAGTGTTGCACAACTAGAGCAATATAGCAGGGGACAAAACACTGAAATTGCCGGCATTCCTGAAAAACCCCATGAGGATATAAACAAAATTGTAATGAATGTGCTCCGGAAGGTCAACGCCAACACCAAAGATGATGACGTGGATATTGTCCACCGAGTAGGACCGGCCTCTCCCCCTCAGTCTGACCGACCTACCAAATCAAGACCCATCCTTGTCCGATTTAAAACACGCCGGGAGAGAAACAAGATTTACGAGCAGAGAAAATCACTGATAAAAACCAAGCTAAAGGATCTGGAGTTGGGATTCAGGGAAGCAACCAATGTATTCATTAACGAAAATCTCACCCCATCGAATAGGCAACTCCTGTACAAGGCAAACATTGCGAGGAAGGGCAAAGAATACAACTTTATCTGGACGAGTAATGGAAGGATCCTGGTCAGGAAGGGCCCCGACACCCCCGCCATCTTGATTGCTTCTGAAGAGGATCTCATCAAAATAAACTAAAACTTCCCATAAATTAGATTAGAAGATAAAATATATCCTTATAAATGTCTGATCCCACAATTAACGAAAATCTATCTGAATGTTATTCATTTTCATTGACACCAGAAGAGTTTAATGATTATGTAAGTACTATTCCACCGACAGCTCTGTCTGTTTCACATATCAATATTAGGTCACTACAGAAAAATATTGAAGATTTTAAATTATTTACAGTGAAATCATTCAACTTAATTTTAGTATAATTGGCATATCGGAGACTTGGCAGATTTCTGATGATAGTGTATTTGCATTACCTGATTATAAGTTTGAATTCAATGTTCGTGATTCTGGCAGAGGAGGAGGTGTTGGTGAATACATAAAAAGTAACTTAAAATATAGTATCTTGACAAACAGGTCTGTCTGTCACTCAGAATCATTATGGTTAAAGATTATGATTAATGATAGGTCTATTATTGTTGGTGTCATATATAGAAAACCAAATACAGATGTTAATGAGTTCCAGGAAAGCCTTGTAGAGGTTCTAAATGCCTTTAGAATTGATTCCCATGATTGTATCTTAATGGGTGACTTTAATATTGATTTAAATGTTATAGCTGATCATGTTACTGAAAACCACATTTCTTTATTGCAATGCATTGGATTAGAACAGATAATTGCCTCCCCTACTCGAGTATCCATTACTCGTCAATCATTAATTGATCATATTTATACAAATATTGATATGTCGAATACTTCAACTGGTACGATAGTTCCAGATATTTCAGATCATTTTCCTGTGTGTGCTATTTTTGGTGATGTATGGACAACTAAAGTTTTTGCTCAAAAAGTGCGTTTTCGAAATTATAAGAATTATTGTTTAAATGAATTTCAAAATGACCTTGCCATAGAATTATGGGATAGCGTTTACGAGTGTGATGATGTGAATGAAGCATATTCTCATTTTGTGACACTGTTTACAGCCATCTTTGATAGACATGCACCATTAGTAGAAAGATCAAAAGGAAAAAAAGTTCATAAACCATGGCTTACAAAGGCAATTAAGAAGTCAATAAAAACTAAGCACAAGATGTATGCAAAATTAGTAAAGTCGGGATTTAACTCTGAGTTACATGCAAAGTACAAAAAGTACAGAAATGTGCTGACTTCTCAGTTACGAACTGCAAGGAAACTTTACTATGGTGAACTCTTTAAGAAGTTTAAGGGTGATTCTGCTAAAACTTGGGCCACAATTAACAATGTCCTCGGTTCCAAAGGGCAAGAGAATAGGTTAACGGTTGAAAAGTTGTTATGTAATAAGGATAATCATCAAGAAATGTATGAAACACCAAAGCAAATTGTTGAAATCTTCAATGACTTCTTTGTAAACGTGGGTCCAGATTTAGCTAATAAGATACCGGATGCAAATGTTGATTTCAAAGAATTTCTACCTGATGAAATCTCTGAATCATTTTTTTGGTCACCTGTCACAGCTCTTGAGGTGCAGAGTATGTTGATTGCTTGCGATCACAAGAAAGCCTGTGGACATGATAATTTGCCAGTGAAATTGCTTTCGGATGGTGCACAATACATATCTAACCCTCTCTCACATATTTTCAATTTGTCATTTCAACATGGTCTTTTTCCAGACTCACTAAAAGTAGCTAGAGTTAGTCCAGTCTACAAAAAGGGAGAAAGAGATCAGCCAGGGAACTACAGACCAATATCAGTTTTACCAATTTTGAGTAAAATATTTGAAAAATTAGTCAACAAGCGTTTAATTAACTTTTTAGAGAATCATGGTGTATTATATAAACATCAATAAGGTTTCCGGGAGAATCACAGTACAAAATTAGCTGTTATAAACCTGATAAATCAATTGGTTCGAACTCAAGATGAGGGGAAAGTAACGGTAGGAGTTTTTCTTGATTTTGCAAAAGCTTTTGATACCATTAATCATTCTATACTTATTTCTAAAATGCAGACTTATGGTATTCGTGGTTTGCCACTTGCCTGGTTCAGGAATTATCTGTTAAACAGGGCACAATATGTCCAGCACAATGGTGCCATTTCGTCTTTTAAAGAAACCTTGTGTGGTGTTCCGCAAGATCAGTCCTGGGACCAACTTTATTTTTGATATATGAATGATTTACCAAGAGCATCAACATATTTCGATTATCGATTATTTGCGGATGACTCTAATATTTTTCATTCATTCCCCTCAAATCATAATAAAATAAATTTAACTGAAATAACAGACAATTTACAATATGTAACCAAATGGTGCGATGCAAACAAAATAACAAGTAATACAAAGAAAACAAACTACATGGTAATAAAACCACTAAAGAAGGTGATTTTTACGGAGGGTTCAGTTGACCTGAAGGGTAGCACCCTCGAGAAAGTCGACGCTACGTTATATGTTGGTATTTATATTGATAGACATTTGCTCTGGAATGAACATATCAAGAAAGTTACCCTTATACTTCGCAAGAAGGTCGGAATTATTTATAGGATTAGAAATTATGTACCACAGTCTGTGTTAATAATGCTTTATAATGCTTTTCTTCAGCCACACTTATCATATGGACTTGAGGTCTGGGGCTGTGCCTATACCTCATACCTGAATAGAATATTTATCATTCAAAAGATGGCTGTAAGGGCAATCACCTTTAGCAAATTTAGAACACATTCCAGTCCTTTGTTCAAGAAACTTAATATCCTTGACATTTTTAAATTACATAAATTTCTGATAACAACGTTTGTATACAAATTAATTCATGGGAAACATGCCCATCCTCTTACTGATTATCTCCAGTACTTTACCCATAATTATGGAACAAGACAGAAGGAAAATAATAGTCTAGTACTTCCGAGAGTGCATACAGAACAAGGGAAAAGGTCAATTGCATTTTGTGGATCTGAAATGTGGAATGCTTTACCAGAAAACATAAAATGTAAAACATCAGTTAATTCCTTTCAAAAATCACTGAAAAAGAAAATAATGCAAGAATTTAATGAAAATGACTAAAATGTTTCTATAGTGTATATATGCGTATGAAAATGTCAATATGTTTTTGTTTTGTTTTGTTTTGTTTTGTTTTTTGTTTTTTATCATTTAATCTTTTGTGCCCATTGTACTCTAATTGAATTAGTTGTCAGTATATTGAATGTAGTCCTTACATAATACATTTAGCATGTATCCATTTATTTTGAAGAGTTATACAGTAATATGTACAGGGTGCCACACCCGATTAGCAGCTATTGCTATTTTGTGGTCCCCTTTTACCAAAGATATTATTTTCTTGTTTGTACATCAATAACATTGTCTTTGTATATATATTTTTTGGTAATAAAGTTTCAACTTCAACTTCAACTTCAACAACATACTAAAATCAGAGCGAAAATCGACCAACAATAAGCAAAACAGTCCTGATCAAAGGTAACAAATATGACGTCACAATTGAAAAAATGAAATTCTGAGTTCACATGAGAATATGTCGACGTTCCGACTGTTCGACCCCCCAATTCTTTTCATAAATTCAAATTCTTGACTCATAAGGTTTCAAAAAATGTAAAAAAAAATGGGGGGGGGGGGTGGGGGGGGGGGGGGGTCCCCATGCTTTTTAACAAACCATGGTGGATTTTAATGGGGCATGTTTTTGCATGTTTTTACGTTATTTGCCCTATAGACGCGCGCACGGATTTTGAACTTTGACACGCGCGTGCGGCCTTATGGTCATTTGAAATGGAATGCAAATTAATGGAAAGGGTAAAAAAGTCTTAGAATTTCAGATCAAGTGAAAAAAACGGCGTTTTTACGTCATTTAGGACCTGCGCGCGCGTAAATATTTGGAATGCTTTAATGGCCTGAAATGTGGGCAAAATGATTACGAGTCGAAATTGAGCATTTTTAGTTTTTGCGCGGAGATACACGTACACGCGCGTCTAAAAATGGAATTGTCTGGACTGATATGAAAATTCGTCATGCCAAATATGAATCAGAAATGACCTTCCGTTATGAAGATATGACCATGAGAAGAAATTTACAAATTGGCGCCTAAATGACGTCACGATGACCTCAGGAACTTGAAAATGGTTGGAAAACCGAGATGTCATTAAGACAAGGTTTCCTGAAAATTTGACGAAAATTGACTGAGCCAGTTCTAAGATTGTGTCTTCCCCAAAGGGGGGGGGGGGGATAAAAAGAATAATAAGAACGAGATTTAATTTGTCATTCGATCAGACGAATTAGGTGGTCTGTCGTCTTTTCGATATGGATATGATATCTATGATTATGAAAGGTATATTACAGTTGGCATTTTATTCATCATTTTCATCATCAGGGTTATATCACAGTCAACAACATTACTATCTCATTATCATGGTCATCAAGAGGATTATAGTCATTCCCAATTAAAATACCCAAATTAAAAAAAGACCCTGATAAAAACGTTTTGCGAACGTTCTGAAAACGTTTTGTGAACGTATATTGAAGACAAAGACGCAGCGGACCTAATAAAAAATGTTTTGTTAACGATTTATGAACCTTCTGAAAATGTTTTGCGAACGTTTTTTTAAAGACGAAGACGTAGCGGACGTAATAATAACGTTTTGTGAACATTTACTAAAAACTAAAACGTAGGCAAAATAACGCAGTTATCGAATTGTTTGTAATTGTATGTGTAAACGTAGCGTCGATGAAGATGCTGATATAAAAGGGCAAAAAATGTTAGAAAAAAAAAAATTACACCGCCGTCGCCGGGAGTCGAACCGGGGACCATGAGCATAAGAGACCAGTGCTTTACCGATGGACCAGAATATAGTCCACAGAGATAACACGTAGATGGAAAATGGGATTCCTAAATCATATCTTCCAGTTCAAATTTCGATATGTTCCTGACATCTAATTAAAAAATAAATGGCACACTTAAGATAGAGAATTTACTCAGCTACAACATACTCGATGCTGGGCGAAAATCGAGCAGAAATAATGGAGCTGTTGCTCAAAAAAGACGGGAATGTAGAATCAAGAATTGAGAAAACGTCATGTCCTATAGACAATACACGCAAATCGTGAAAAAATTGACATGCCTCCGTTTATCGTAAGATTAGACCATGATGCCGTTCTCAAAATTAAAAAAAAATGGAGGCAATTGCTATATAAGACATTTGAAATGGAATGCAAACTGATGGAAATGGTCAAAAAAAGTCTAAGAATTGCAAATCACGTGAAAAACAGCGTTTTAATGTTTACGAGTTGCGCACGCACAATAGGCGCGGAAATTTTCGAAATGCTTAAAGGAGAATGGAACCCAGGCATCAGTGTGCTTTTATTGAATGGAGATGAACAAGAAAGATTACACAGTGAAAGTTTGAGCAAATCGGACAATCCGTTCAAGAGTTATGATTTTCGAAAGGTTAAGTAAATCCTTATTATTGGGATCCTTGAGTTGGCATCATTGGTACCATCTGTGATATCATTGTGGACAACTGTCCATTCATTTTGTACACAATCTTTCAAAAATATTGATGTATATGAAATTTGGAGTCAGGAATCAACATAATTCTTCACAAAATGCTTGAAGAATTGATGTAACCATGTCATACTCAAACCGTAGATCAAAAGAATTTCTATTTTTCTTGAAAATGAAGAAAATGTTAAATTCTTTGTACAAAATGAATGGAGAGTTGTCCACGATGACATCACAGATGGTGGCAAAGTTGCCAACTCAAGGATCCCAATAATAGGGATTTACTTAAACTTTCAAAATTCATAACTCTTGAACAGATAGTCCGATTTTGCTCAAACTTTCACTGTTTATTCTTCTTCTTCTTCTTCATTCACTGGAAATACACTTATGCCTGGGTTCCATTCTCCTTTAAAATGGTCTGAAGCTTGTGCAAAAACAAATAAGAGACGATACTGAGCATTTTTAAATTTTGCGCGCACTGACGCGCGGACGTACGCTTACGCACGCGTCTTAAAAGATTGATTTCATGAATTCGAATTTTCAACTCATAGGTTTTCAGAAATTTTTTTTTAAAAGGGGGGGGGGGGGGCGTCCCTATGCCTTTAAACTAGCTAAAGCGGATTTTAAAGTGGCATGTTTTTGTGCATGTTTTTACGTTATTTGCCCCATAGACGCGCGTCTAGGTATTTAGGATTCATTGGATTTAAGTTAACTTTAATCTTGCCAAATATGAATGAGAAATGACCATCGATTGTAGAGATATAACCCTAAGGTGATTTTCACAAAATGGCGCCTGGATGACGTCACGATGACCTGATGAACATGAAAATAATTGGAACCGCGAGATCTTATTACGACTGATAACTGATCGAAATTTCGTGCAATTTGAACCAGCCGATTCTGAGAACGACCATCCTTACTCGAGCGCGTAACCCATTGAGCTGTGAGCGATCGACAATGCCAATGCGTTCTGAACTCGCCTGGGGAAAAAAATACTCATACCGGAGGCCATCATATTGCATGTAAACAGCGTTCACTGCCATTGCTCATGCACACGTAGTACGCATGCGCGTGGTCTGTACTCGCTCGCTGATGATAGCAATACATCGCGTAATCGTACGCGATGTATTGCGTACCTCTTAATTTTATAAGATTTTTCTTTCCTTCTTTATTATTCATCCGATTTGTTTCCTTTTGTGTGTGTGCAGATGATAACTCAAATCAGTTAATTCAGTTTTCGTCGAACTTTTTTCAGCTATCAGGCCTATTAAGAACAAGTTCCAGCAAGGTTTTCAGCGTCATAAGGTTATCGTGACGTCATCTAGGCGCCATTTTGTGAAAATCTTGTAATGACAATATCTTCATAACGGAAAGTCATTTCTCATTCATATTTGGTATGATTAAATTTCAATTCAGTCTAAAGAATTTCAACTACTAAGACACGCGTATGCGTACGTGTGCGCGTCAGCGCGTGCAAAGATTTAAAAATGCTCAGAATCGTCTCAAATTTATTTTGCACACGTTTCAGGCCACTTTAAGCAATTTAAAGATATGCGCGCCTCCACGTCCGTGGGTGGCATATTAGCACGCGCAACCCATGTAAAAAAAATATCGAATCTAATTCAACTGACAATATGTTCGCCTAAGTTCAAAGTCCGTGCTTACGTCTATAGGGCATTCCATACTAATCTTATCACCACCACCATCATCACAGCAATTTGTTGGAGGAGGGGGAGGGTGAAAAGGAAATGTTAAAGGGGCTATAAAAACATGGGGTTAGAGCTTACGGCCATAGGAATGACTTTATCATATAGACATTTCGTAATTCTCAAAAGTAAATTCATTTAGCACTTCGTTCACTTACGTGATATGATTCTTCTTTACCCAATTATTATGTACGCGTATGTACGAACTGCATATTATGTATCAGTCTTTTTTTAATTAGTCTTTGTATTACCATGCCATTTCGTTGTAAAGTATTATCTTACTTCATTTAGTTGAAGTGAACATCATATTTTAAAAATGAAATCGATTTCAAAATTCATAGGGCATATATTATTGGGCTATGGAAGGTCTAGCTTACTGCTGTCTAACTGAATAAAGCACATCAGAAGATGCCGTTATACATTAGATAAGCTAACAGATTATCTGAGACAAACACTTCAAAGCTTTTTGTTTTTGCTTTCTTTTCGGTGTTTGCGTGTAATAAGAATAAAAGAATAGGTAACTCAAACACACACGTACGAATACGCATTGAATGGCAATCATCATCAGCGAGCGAGTTCCGTCCACGCGCATGCCGATCTGACGCTTTTGGGTGGGGTACGGTTAAAAAAAATCGCTAGCGGTCACATTGGCGACCATTTTGGATTCCCAGGTTTCGTAAACCACATCACATTCTAGTGGTCTGAGCTGCTCTGCAGAACCAAGAAATTACATCACTATTATGCCATGATTTATGACAATTTTGGTTAGATGCTTGCTACCGGCTGCCCTATCCGATTATAAAATATTTTTACTTTATTTGTATGATACTGCTACCAGTAGCAACATAAATCCTGCCTCATTATTGGAGTTTTAAATTGTCATTTTAAATCATATCTCCATTCTGTAAATAGTATTAGTTTTAAGAGGTTGACATTCATTTTGGACGAAGTGTTGGTCCGGGTTTCCAGGTTTCCTGACCACCCCAACACATTATAAGTGGTCTGAGCTGTTTTCTAGATCCCCTCCACAACCTAGGTATAGAAACACAAAAAAATACATCTCTTACATGTCTTAGGGTGGATTTGCTGACTTTTCCTAGACTTTTAATATATTATTCCTGACGTCAAACTCTACAGGAAACCGTTAAAACTTATTTTACCGCAACTTTTAGTGGTCAAACCCTATATTGACCCGACTACTTTGCTGTGATCATTATCTCGTATCTAGCGAATAACTGAGAGAGAAAAGGCAATCTTGTGTCTGATTACCCATTTGCCGGAATTTCGATGTTCTCTTTTGTTTCATGAATAGCTCGAGAACATCGCAGTGCATCCTCTTCCAGCTTGGGCATACATAAGTCTATGGAATATTCTTCACGTTTGTCCAAGGCTTAAAGATTTAAAGATCTTTGACCCGATCTTACCAACGGATACAAGCAACATGCCAAAGCTTCGCCATGTCAAAACCCTCGTCATAGCAAGTAATTCACCGGGAGATATTGCAGTGATACTTTCAATGCTACCAAACCTTCAGGTAAGATTATTTAAAATAATTATTTTGTAATCGACATCCACCACGATTCTTAAAAAAAAAAAAAAAAATCTGTTACAGGTGTAAATATGCCTTAGTTAATGTCTAATCAGTCTTATACAGTGCGTATCCAAAGTATACCCCATGACGTTTCTAATATTTATCAAGAAGTCGTAATATGACCTTGAAATTCATTGCATAGTGAAGACTAATTTTCTTGCGTTTAATGATACCACGTTCAGGGCAGTTCCATGATTAAG
>JAPZVO010000466.1:0-36929 GCA_029962745.1 Echinometra lucunter | reverse complement strand
TCGTCATGACCTGTGTCAGAGGGATGTAACACCAGCAGAAGCAGCCAACGGAGTGAGCCGTTTGTGGAACATCGCCCTATAACTCTCGCTGATGCGCGGAAAATGAAAAACGCTTTCCGCAGGAAAGCATTCACCAAAAATGCTACTGACGAAGACCGGAACAAACTTTAGATCGGCAGTCAACATGGCCAAGGCGGTATCTTATCTTAAAAGGAAAGCGGCTCGGAAGGAGGCTGAAGATGATGCGCGCCATCAAGAACTCATGTATCGAAGAGACTTCTGGAATTTTTCGAAACAGGTGTGCAATGGCAACTTCATGAAGTCCCAACCCAGGACGAAAATCCAATTGAATCCCCATTGGAGATCACCATTGAATACCAAATGGCAACTGGGAGTACATGGAAAGTGAAACAATGAGTCCCCATTGGCCCATTGAAATTGACCCATTGAAACTGACCCATTAAAAACCAATTGGTCCCCATTGCAACCAATTGCCAATCGGTTTTAATAGGGGCAATGTGGACCAATTGCCAGTTTGTTTCAATAGGGACTTATCGTTTCACTATCCATATACTTCCATTTTTTATTCATTGTCCATAATTGGTATTTCCAAGCGCATGGTCTTGTACTTGCAACTTAAATTTTCGACTGGTATTCAAAGGGGATTCATTGGGTCACTTGGTCCAATGGGGTCAGTTGGTCCAATTGAAACCAATTGAAGTCCCTAAAACATTCAGTTTGATTTCTAATATAGCATGATCAGTGTATTACACCAACAATTCTGGTTTAATAGTAAATCAATCTTTCTATTGTTATTTGAAACATGTAATGCAAAATCATACATTTTTTCGTGAAATAATTTTACTAACATATTTACAATAAATATTCATAAAAAGAAATATAGGCATTTGCATTCTACTTTAATTGTTGAATTTTCAAGAAAAAATAGCAAATATGCAAATGAGGTAAAAAAAAGTCATGTGATCCCCATTGAAAACCAATCGGCTATTAGTCCCAATTGGTCCCCATTGAAACCAATTGGTCGAAATCTTTCCCCAGTTGAAACCAATTGTACCAATTGAACCAGTTGACAGTGGGTTGGTCCCGATTGGACCAATCGAAACCAACTGTCCCATTAAAATTCCATTGGACCAATTGGGTACGATAGACCCCATGGGACGTCAGCCGAAATCTAATTTTGACCAATTGAAACCTATTAAGACCCATTGGTACCAACTGAAACCATTTGAAGACCACATGAAATTCATTGAGTGTTCAATTGGTTTCATTTTTTTTTTTTTTTTTTTTTTTTTTTTTTTGTCTTGGGAACCGAAGCCGTTATTCTCAATAGAAGAAGCAAATAAATGCTACCCAGAGAAGTATTCAAACCCAGTCCGATTAGACTTTTTAGCAGACGTGGTTTCCGTACATTTCTGTTCACGTATCTAGTCAAGATGATTTTTTATTTAACACCCATGACTACCAGACAAGTAAAAGCGGTAAAGCAGTCTAAGAAAGCTTCATCTGCCAGTGCCCTAGGAGCAGATGGTCTCATGTACGGTTTAATAAAAAACACCCTGGGTGTTCACCATTTTTTGGCCATGTTATTTTACTAGGATCATGTTTGAAACCCACGAACCCCCCCCCCCCCCCCCCCGAAAGTTCGCATACTTCAAATGATGTGTGAATTTACAAATAAAGCGTTACAGATCTCCCAAAATTTTAGAATGATCTCACTTACTTTTTGTGTTTCCAAGGTATTTCATAAAATTCTAGCAAATCGCTTAAGCTCCTACCTCGCTGAGAATGGTTTTATTGATCCAAAAGTACAGAGGGCATTCAGGAATGGAATCAATGGCTGTGTTAGAACACGGTCAGTGTCTTCACGAAGAAGCAGGCTGCTGTCTTTGACTTGCTCTGAATTTGACTTGCTCTGAATTTTTACCTTTTTTTATCATCTATGATTTGAGTGTTTGATGATTCATTGTTAATCAACTATCATCCTATGTACGTGGGACACTGCAGGACATTTTTGAGGTGATGTAAACTATATATTAGATACTGGAAATTGATTTTTTTTAATGATTCAGCGGATGTGAACACTGCAAGTAAAGCCATTTACGCTGTGCTGTTATACATGTACTACACTGATGTGTGTGAACGCCTGTGTGTGAACGATTGCTATAACAATGCCAATCTGTGCATGTTAATATTTATCTACATTAAATGACTAGCCTTGATACGCACTGATGGATACTCTCAAAGTAAATGTTCTCGTCTACCATGTCTACATTGCCCTATGTATCAGTCTTGGTCTACTTGGACATCCATGCTCTAAATATGTACTTACGCTGGGTCCCATCCGTGCTCCTAACCGAGCCCAGAAACAGTTTTATTTCAGGGGATATCACAAAACGCCTATTAAATACTGTGCTAATACAAGTGCAACTTTCACTGTGTCTATTATTTGCTGCGGTGATGTGGATCCTAACCCGGGTCCCTTCGAGTTGACATCGTGTAGTCCAAACAAACTATATACATGTAAATAGGCTACACACGAGATGACCTGATTAATGTTAACTTAAATTCTTGTGGGAAAAGCTCGCGACTCCCAGACCGGATATGGAAACCAATATCGGACCTCCAAATTGGAAAAGAGTTTCAAACCCGTCGTGGTTGCAGAGCTGGTGTTCGAAAATTGAAACATTTCAAACATCCTATTCCAACGATTTTACCTAGGGCTCGTACCAAGTCCCCTCCTGTGAAATACCCTAGGTTTCCCTCGCCCAAGATGCGTGACTTCTGAATGTTCCAGTCGCGTCTCAATCTGGAAACTATTTGCCTTTTTTTTACGCAATGTCAGATCAGCCTGCAATAAGTTTGATGAGCTATCGGCTGTCATCTTCTATCTTAACGTTGACATTGCAGCTATTACCGAGACATGGTTTAGGAATGATTGTCCACTAGATAATTTTCTATCCCAGGTTATTATCTCCGTACTAAATCACGAATAAATCGTATAGGTGGAGTAGCTTTTTAGGTGAAGGAACTTTTGGATCCTTCTCCAGCTGATATCCAAGTCCCTATAAACCTTGAAGTGACTTGGCTGAAGATACGCCCTCCTCGTCTTGCAAGATCTATCTCCTTCATTTATTGCGCAGTCGTGTATTACCCTCAGCCTGATCATGCTGATGTTGAACTTGAGACAGAACTCACCGATCGTTTAGAAAAAAAAAATATCGATGTCATTTTAACTAATCATATGGATGCTGGTCTTTTCATATTAGGAAATTTCAATCGAATGAATATTGACCCAGTGCGTTTAACCCACTCATTTCGTCAAGCTGTCGATTGTCCTACACAGGAGATTATATCTCAGATAAGATCATCACTAGTATTACCTGAATGAGGCATTTTGGAGACAAAAAATCGCGTATTTTGCCTGTCTAATTGATTCACTCAACAGAAAATACGTCACAATGGTTCAGCCAGGGCTCAGCTGCCTGACTAGGGTAATAATATTCATATTCCCCTCCTCCGCGAAATTTGTCATTTTCCTATTGGGCATGTGTATGATGGGGTGATCATAGTTCGCGCACATTTTGATTTTTTAATGAAGGCAATTTTTGATCCATAATTTCTCAATTTTTACCAAAAATTATTCTGATTTAAATGACACCAAAGGCAAAGCAAAGTTTTAGATTTCAAATGGGCGCAAGAAGAACATGTTATTTACGACGAATTCCCGAGATATCGCGATTGCAAAATTCGATGTCGTATCGCACCGCTCTGGACCTGGAAAAGTGTTACAAAAATAACGAGACCTAACTTCGCGCACGCCAATTTTCAAGTGATTAATACAAAATAGAGATCCATAAAAGGTAAGATAATTGCATTTTTAGGAAGACAAAATGCCTCTGAATAATTTGATACATTTTACTTACAGTTTTGATGAGATCGTCTCTCGAAAAGAGGAATTCTAGACCCTTGTCGACAAGTCCAGTTTTTGTTAGAACGAACGCAAAACGCTGCCAAATTTGCCGATTTTTCGTTCATAATTTCAAAATTCCTCTAATTTCAAAAGGAAAGTAAATTACAGGGTAATTTTAGGGTGCTCTTTCCGTTGGTGCTACCAGTTTTTCACAATCTTTTCTAGTTTTTGAGGTATGGCCCTGTGCGCGAAGTTTGGACCTGCGCGAAGTTAGGTCACTCTACCATACTAAATTATCGGTCCATAATTTACATATTCCACCTTTCTTGTATAAGTGCGCATTTAGCAAAGTGCAAACGCGCAGTATTGTGTACGCGATAGAGGTTAAAAACAATGGATACGCGAGGTAACCATTTACGTCACAATCGCTTAGCCAGGATTACATACCTGCCTGAATAAGCTGAAAGCTGACAGGTAATTACCAGACATGTTTGCCATTGCTACAAAATGATAGGCTTGAATCATGCATCATCCTATAGCTGTAGGTAATAATAATTATATTGACTGGCTCTACTTTCGGGGAATATCGAAAATGTTGCCCTTAAAAGATCCATATTGCCCTCGTCTTCGACCCGGGACAATATGATTCATTTTGCGGGCAACATTTTCGATATTCCCCTCAAGGCCAGTCAATATAATATAATTATTACCTGAATGAGGCATTTTGGAGACAAGATATAAGCTCGTATTTTGTCTGTCTAATTAATCAACTCAACACAAAATACGTCACAATGGCTCAGCCAGGGCTCAGCTGTATGACTAGGACCCATAATATTCATACACCCCTCCTCCGCGAAATTTGTCATTTTCCTATTGCGCCTCTGTACTAAATTATCGGTCCATAATATACGTATTCCACCCTGATCACACCCAAAAGCTCATGCGCACAAACGAGTAAATTTGTTCGTAGCTTGTGCACGTACGTATATGCAAAATAATGTCGCTTACTTCAGTTACGTTCAACACGCGGAAGATCGCTGGCGGGTGGGCGATTCCTATGCTTTTCTATGTGGAAAACCTCTGTTCGTGCAAGCTCATACAAAATGAAGTTATCGACAATTTTAGTGCGCCAATTAGTAAAACGAGAGCAAACCTGTAAATAGCTGTTTAGTCTTAGTGTTAGACTCAACATCTTGTTTTGAGTTTTTCTTTAAACATTAAAGTTTAAACTTTAAATTAAATGCACCTGATAGGGGTGAACAGGTAATAATAATGATATTGACTAGCGCAACTTTCGGGAGATACCACATAAATTTCCCTCACTAGACCCATATTGCCCTCGTCTTCGACTCGGTACAATATGAGACTAGTTTGGGAAATATATGTGGTATCTCCCTCAAGGCCAGTCAGTATTATTAAAATATTCACCAGTTTTATGATAAACCACAGAGTGTTCCCCTATTGGAATGTCTAACCACAATGATTATGAAAATATAACTATTCCTCTACCTGTCAGTGAAGACTCCGTCTGATTCGGTCCGGTAGTCACGAAGACATCCAGATTTTCTAAACGGATTTAACAAGTCTTTCCCGTCCAAGTTTGGACAGATGGAGAACTCAAAGCACAATGGACAACCCCACTATCCTTTTGAATGGTTTACAAAGGAAATTGCTGTTCTATTTTGATGTGCAATGATTGTTAATGCAGTGTCATCATAGGTAATTATTTTTTTTTTTTTGTAGTCCAATAGACAAAGTATCAGGGAGTTTAGTAAAGCGCGTCATTTGTCACTTTACTCCATCTTTTATTAGTAACGTCCTTGGCATCCACAAAATGAAGATATCTTGTTCATAGGAGACTAGTTTCCAAGTTTATTCAAATTTATGCATGTTATTTCAACAAAGATTGTTCTAGACTATGTGAAATATACTCGCCTCATAGTTCAAGACAAGGCACTTAAGAAATAGTCTCATAATTTTGTTTTATAATCACTGAATTTTATCACTTACAAATGACCAACATCTTAAAAACTCTGAAAACTGCTCATCTTTTTTCATTCATGATCTATTTTGCTATAGAAAAAACATATCCGCATTCTCTTCATTTTGCAACAACAACATCAAGAATTATGATAACTATGACCAAAAGAAATAAATTTTGTCATCACTACCATAGCACAAATAAAAAAATAGTGATTTCCTTTGCAAACAATTAAAAAAGGATTGAGATTTACCCATAGTGATTTGAAGGTACCTTTTGTTTATACCTGGACAGTAGGGACTTATGACATTGTTTACAAAAATCCCTATTTCTCTGTGACTACTGGACCAAATCGAACGGGGTCTTCACTGACTTGTAGAGAGATGGTTAAGGTTTCATAATCTACAATTACTTTTCATATTGCAAACTGATTTCTTTCATAATTGATACTTATAGGCTCATCGTATTTTTTTTTTGGGGGGGGGAGGGGGGATAAACTGTAGAGATAATCCCTGGATGACAGGGGAAATTAAAGCTCTGATTCATGAGAGACAAATTGTATTTCACCAGGGAAAAGAAATTTTGTGGAAGCGTTTAAGAAACAAAGTCATCCTCACTGAGGGAAGTCGTGAATCCCCAAATATCCCAGTTGATGGTGTTGATCCTAGTTGGAGAGATAAAATTGCGAATTCCATTAACAAACACCTCATATCTGTCTCTTCTGACTTAGACCCACTTGATTTGGCAGCTCTTCCTGCATACTTACCTTCTAGCAGACTACCCGAGGTATACCCTTGGCAGGGTAATAAATTCCTTGCTAAAATCGAATGCTCGACGGCAAAATATAATAAGATAATATTTCAACACGCCTAATTCGTCTTTTTCCATTGAGCTTTCGGTAACTCTATCCTCTCTAATCAATACTTCTTTTCGTCAAGGAAAAGTTCCGGACTCTTGGAAATGCGCTATTGTGGTACCAATCCCAAAGGTGAATCCTGCATGTATTGATAAACTCCGACCTATATCACTAGCGGATCATTTTGCTAAAGTTATTGAAGGTTTTATTGCAAAATTGATGTACCAAGACAAGGCCCAACATATTGACCTCTATCAGTTTGGAAACCAAAAATGTTTATCGGCCTCACATCTAATTAAGATACTTCATCATGTTTTCTTAAATGCTGAGGCACAAAAAACGTCACTGACTTTACTTCTCACAGATTTTAAGAAAGCTTTCGATAGAATAGATAACAGAGTTGCCATTAAAAAGTTAATTGAAATTGATGTACGTCCATCAGTAGTTTGTTGGGTATCTGATTTTCTTTCTGAGCGCAAAGAGTTCGCTATCAAAGCAATTTCTCAGAATGGTGTCAATTAAGTGCAGGTATGCCCCAGGGTACGAGACTTGGGCCTTTAATTTTTCTGGTCATGATAAATGATTTTAAATCTTCTGAATGTATGCATATGTTTAAATACGTCGATGATCTAACATTGGTTGAGTGTCGTAAATCTATCCAAATTTCAAATATGCAAGAAGCAATGGAAAGTCTGTATGGGCTGATCTTAACAAAATGTAATTAAATCTTACAAAGTGTATTAAAATGGACATTTGCTTTTCTAGAGAACCAGTCAATAAGTCTTATACTATTCTCGAAAATTGTGTTCTTGCTACTGTGTCACAAGTAAAATTACTTGGGATCACGATACAAAATGATTTAAAGTGGGAAGCCCATGTCAGAGATATTGAAAAAAAGAGCGAATGCAAAATTATGTATGCTCCGTTCTTTGGCCAAGTTCGGTCTTTCACATGAAGACCTGATTATTATTTTCATTGGGTATACTCTATGAACATGACAGACAAAGAAAGCAGACAAAATAGTGAAGGGATGTTCTTTTGACTACCAGAACCATTGTGAAGGGTAGAATGAGAGGTTGTTTATTTTGTCCGCTTTCTTTGTCTGCCATGTTTATAGTGATATTCCCCCAATCCTTGAATATGCATCTCCAATTTGAAACGGAGGCCTCACTGTTGCACAAAGACAACATCTAGAAAGATTACAAAAACTAGCTTTAAAGGTAATAAGCAGTAGTGGGAAAGGTAGCGCTTTGAATATTTAACTACTTTGTTAGGTGGAATGAAACTTACTACATGAACTGAGGTAGAATGACTAATTTAGAACAAAGTTGACGGTTTTTGGAAAAATATTTGTTTAGAAATGGCTAAAATATCAAAGGAAAATACGTCGAGTTCTCAGCGCGGTACCGCGCTGAAAATTCCCACACGTGTAAACAGTGTGTGCGAACCGCTATGCGCCCTTGAGGGGAAGGGACAGGGGGGACTTGAGCGAGGGGAAAAGGTGACGGTTGATGTTTGAACATTTGAATTATTTTACTGAAAATTACCGGAAATCGTGAATAGAATACTAAATTATCTCACTCATGTATCTTTTCATGCAAGCCGAACAGTATGAGACTATATTTGAGCAGTTTCATGCTAACTTTTATTTTGCTACCACTACTGTTTATTACCTTTAAGGATTATCTTCAGAAAGGAATACCATAGTTATGCAAACGCTCTCATTCAGTCGAAATTTAATACAAACGTTGGAAAATCGTCGAAGATATCTATGTGTTACCTTCGGTAAAAAAAAAAAAATAATAAACTTTATTATGCACCATTGGCGTAAATCCCGAGGGGATGGAGGGATATATCCCCCCCCCCCCTCCCCACACATTTTTTCGAGAGGGAGGATGGTGTGGACAAATCGTTGTCGGTCTTACGAACCGGCGAATAGCCAAAATTGGGTCATTTTTTTTTTTTTTTTTTTTTTTTGCATATTTGGATAGTATATTATATCAGCATCTATCGAGTGACAAAATTTCATCGCTTAATTTCGTTTATTTTTAAAGAAATCCTGGTGTGTTTTTTTTTTTTTCTTATATTTTGGGGGGAACGGCGAATAGGCCCCCTACAATTGCTTTACACGCATTATCCCTTGTCAGCTTTTAAAGTTTGTTAACCCACATATGCGCATTCATATATACGCGCAGCCATATCTGGAAGGTGAACGGCGACTAGCACTGTGCGGTCTTACGAACCGGCAAATAGGCGGCGAATAAGGTATGTTCTAAACCGCGCGCACAAGCCTTTCGTTCTTACAAACCGGCGAGTAAGTGGCGAATAGCCTGTATTTCTGACCAGGTGTGCGATTTTCTCGTTCTTAAGAACCGGCGAATAGGTTTGTAAGCTTATAATTTGAGTTTTCTTTATATGTGGTGCTTAATACAAAGACGATATCAAAATACAGTATATAAACTCTTTTACTCTGCAAAATTGTTGGAAAACAACGATTATAAGCATATAAATTCCCTGCTCAAAAATGTGCAAAACTTTAAACGCGTTTTTCTCTGAACTGCGTTTTTCCGCGAGGATGGGATATTCGCTGGTTCGTAAGACCGACAACGAAATATCCCCCCCCCCCTCATTTTAAGAAAAAATGATAGTGTGATTATTTAGTTAGTGAAATTTTTCGTTAAAATGTCATAAACGACGGTCATATAGTGGAATTTTCATTTGAAATGCTGTTAAAAACCAAAACGTGGTTATTTTTTAGCTCGCTCGTTTCACTCACTCGCAAATTAAAAGAATTATATGGGTGTGGGTTTCTGCTCTGGTGAGTAAGGGTATATGTGTGTATGCTTAAGTGTGAGTTCACGCAAGAAATTTTGGCAAAAAAGTAGATCACACCCCCCCCCCCCTCCTCAAAACGAATTTACGCCGGTGTCATGCACAGACCAATTCAGACAATTTATTCCCCAAAGAGTACATAGTAGAACATTACGAACGACTAGTAAGATTCCTGAACCCAAGTGTAAAACTACACGTTTGCAGAATAGCCCAACCCCATATTTGATCCGTTTGTATAACAAAAGTCTAACATGATTGTATAAATACTTTGAACTATAATATTGAATTGTCCACTTTCCATAATACACGCTGTGTTCCTTGTTAATATATTAATATGTTATAACTTTGAGGTTAAAGTACATTTAATATTATATTTGAATTGTATCATATATTTGAATATTATATATCATGGGGTATACACCTTTTTAATATTCATATTTTTGCAATGTATCATTGTATTTTTATCAGTATGTATCATCGTTGTCAAGAGCCTCTTTTTCTCTTCTTTCTATCTGCCTCTTTACTCTCTCCCTCTTTCTTCCCTTTTTTCATAAATCTATTCCCTGTCTTTCTCCTCTATCTAATTGCCTTTTTTCTCCTTTTCTCCATCTTTCCCTCTCCTTCTCCATCTTTCTCTTCTTTGTTTTCCTCCCTCTATATTTCTATCTCTATCTGACATTCTTTGGTTACTATTTCTTGGCATGATTATTATGACATGTACTTCCAAATTTTTTAAATTATACTATACCGTATAAGATCAATGGTATACAGTATACATGAACATTCATGTTCATATTTTTTATTGATCATGTTGGTATATCTTGAAAAGTATCCTGGTCTCTTATATTAATTGTATTCATGTTCAGTTCAGTAACTTATAACTGCGATACATGAAATTGAATTAATAGATACCATTTTATCTTTCTTTCTCACAGTAAGGCTAAGAAACACACAGTCCATATCACGCTTTTTGATATCGCAAATGCATTCGATGGTATGAGTTGATGAGTTGATTACGCACTCGCTTAAACGTTTCAATGTCCCAAACCTACTGGTTCTTTGTGTATTAAAAAGCAGTCTATACCGCAGATTGCAGGGTGTTGTTAGAGGGCCAGATTGGTCATCAGCTAATTTCAATTCTAAAAAGGGGTTCTGTGCAGTTTACCGAAGCGAGTTCCGAATTTCGTCGTCAGTGCATGTATCGACTCTTTGCCATCTTACACAAATATGTACAGGTGGGGCAAACGTCTTTCTGATAAATGCCTCTTTAGTCCCACTACCACGGCTACACTCCACCACATTCTGTCTAATGGCCCCTCATTTCTAGATAGATATGAATGGCGGCATAACAATATCTTGAGATTCCTTTGTAAAACTATCCAAGAGTTGGTACAGGGAGGAAGGGTATACGCGGACATGGAAGGGTTCAAAATTGCCAGGGGAACCAAACCAGCATCCCGACTAGTGGTACTTTTTGAGGAAATAGGGCTATCTGCTACTGTAGAGTCGACAATTCCATTCGAAACAAATATAGGAGACGCCCATAACAGAAAGAGGGAAGATACCGAGAACTAGTTCAAGACTTGCAGGATAATTTTAACGACGTCACATTTCTTGCAATCGAGGCTGGGGCCAGAGGGCAGATTGCCAGATGAAATAAACTCCGCTTTAAAATGATTCTAAAGCTTTGTAACTTCCCGATTAGTCCAAGGGACAAGTCTCTCCGAGGTAGCCTACCTGGGCCTGAAATAATGAACTTGTCGTGATGGTTACCAACCGGTTGGGGGGGGGGGTTGAGGAATCCCGATCTGCACCCTAACTACACAATTTTACATTTCTTTTTAATGTACCAAACTTTTGTCGATTCTATGACTAAATTCGAGAATCCAATACTGCAATATACCCTCCCGGAAATTTGGTGGCATAAAAGTGTCCCGTACAAAATAGGTACATGATTCTTTGTTCCGATTTACGTCAACTAATCAAAAATATCTTCCATTCATTGTTTTCTTTTTCGGATTAACCAAAAAATTAAGTTTTACAAACAGTCTCCCTCTCATGACTCTCTGTTCTTAATCATGCCAATATATACTCTGTTTTCATGTATTGTAATACGCTTTTAACCCAGATAGGTACAGTGTCTCCTTTAGGAGACACTTTTGCAGTAACTTTTGGTCCAGAATGTTGGACAGTACACAATATACATGAGCAGAAAGAGAAAAATTCACTTAAAAATTTGAGTCCATTTCTAATGCAGTATGGTGTGGCGTTCTCAAATAAGAGCCATTCAATTGTTACTCTTTACATCGGCCACGCAGTGAATATTATACGATCAACATTTCCGTGTTCAAATTGGCAATTCGCGATTGATTCATTTTGGATTATTTATATCTGTATTCATTTGTTTTTCAATCTATGTAAGAGTGGGGAAAAAAGTTTTCGTCAATTTGAGGACTGAAGATGATTAATTTAGCCCTCAAGAAAGCTCTGTACGGCTATTGGTTAAGGTGATCGCATGAATTTATGTTCTTTTTATTGTGTTTTGTTTTGATTTATGTTCAGATTTCTCCTGTATAATTTGTTTGCTTCGATCTGCCATTTGCCCGAAATCGGGCATTGGACCGGGTCATTTTCGTGTTATATCTTTGTGTCCTTGATCTTGAATAAAGACATGATTTAAAAAAAAAAAGAGAAGCAATGTTACTATACAGAGCGTATCAATAAAAACGTTACACTTTTGAATGATCTGTCTAAATTACATTTCAAAATATTTCGGAGATTTTTTCAAGGTGATAGATGCCCAGTATTCTCATCTATCCACTGCCACTAGCAAAACAAATTTATGTTCACGCTTGGGCGAACACTGCCTGATTTTATTCAGAGTGGGAAAAATGACTTGCGCCAAATTGAAACTAGAGGGACCATCAAACCAGCATGCTGCAGTAGTCCGAATAAGTACTCCCATTCAAACAAATTCTCTTTGCTTAAATTAATGATTGCATTATGATAGTCCAGGACTTGTATGTCAATATTCTATCATAATTTTAATGATTTCATACATGATTACATACATGAGATGATGAGTGAGTTTAAGCACAGGAGTCACAATTCACATACACATCCAATCCACATGCCACTGATGCCAGTCATTCGGTCAAGAAGAAAAGTAGGCCTATCAAAATCTCCAGATCATTCAGTAAATCAATTAAAAATTAATCAGCAACACTTAGCCCACAAATACATCAACCGATAGATCAGTCAGTCAATTTACGGTTTCCATCCATCGAAGCATCATTCAGTCATTCACCCATTCATTCAGCTAGTCGGTCAATCAACCAGTCAATCAAAAAGGATCAGTTAATCAACAGTCTATCATTCAGTCGATTGATTGATCAATTTATCAATCAATTGCTCAATCTATCGATCCATCAATCAACCAGTTAGGCAGTCAGGCAACTCTGTAACAAAGAGCAATTCCTTTGAATGCGAGTATTCATTCTAAAAGCTGGTTTTGAAATTTGCCTCTTCTTTCAATATGGCGCAAGTCATTTTTCATACGCTGAATAAAAACAGTCAGTGTTCACCCAAGCGTGAATAAAAATTTGTTTTGTTAGTTGCTCTTGAAAGGTGAGGATTTTGGGCATTTATCAACGTGAAAAAATCTTTGAATTTTTTTGAAATGTAAGTTTGACAGATTTTTCAAACGTTTTTCTTGATACACCCTGTATTTCCGGATAAACCGTATTGGGCCTTTATTATTTTTATTAGTTCAAAACATGAAAGGCATAGGATTTTGCTCAATATCTATTCTTTTTTTTTTACAATAATATTTTTACGTGGATTCCCAGTAACTCGAATCACAAATCGATTCTTTACATCAGCATTCCTAAGAAAAGCTATTTCATTAACTATCTGACTCTCTGAATCATAAATTGACATTTTCATAGTATTAAGAAATATTGTATTTACAAATATTTCATGATAATGTAAACAAATATTATGTGTTTTCAATTAGGACTTACCCGCTGCAATCGTTTGAATCGCCAGGACAGTAAGGACTGCCACTAGCTTCATAGTGGTGCCCATGGCTGGGGGAGTCCTCGCTTATGTCGAACAATTTGACCCACGCCTAATGATACAGGGAAAAGGTGACATTATTTAGGAAAATTGAATTACTTTCTTCAAAGCTGTGTAACTTGCATAACAAAAATAATAATGTTACGGTATCCTATTCGTAGCTCTTTTCTAACCGTGTTATCAACAAAACGTTTTTAAAAGACTCTCTGGCAAGCAAAAATAAAGCCCTAAACGCACAATCATTTTCCCCCTTTTTCTTCGGGTCAGATTTTGGTTTAGGAAGCTCTTCGATTGAAAGGTTATGTATAGACCCCCTCCCCCCCCCCCCTCCGAATTTTCCACTATTCTCTACTATAAACCAAACTGGACATTAGAGGATGTGTAACAAAATGCAATTTTGTTGTTCTTGATTTGTTTTCCCCTCTTCTTTTTTGTTGTTCGTGGGTTTTAGGTGGGGTTTTTTTTTTTTTTGGGGGGGGGGGTGAACATTGTTTTTTTTTTTTTTTTTTTTTTGTGGCTGTATAGCAGATACCATTAAAGATACATATTCATTTTTCCAAATTTAAAAATAAAACATTTGAATCGAAAAAGTGCCAAATAGAGAATCATACTAAAATACATTTTCCACTAATGCAATTCAAAATATGAATTTGATGCATAGTCATAGTGGTCGTGTTTTGCATTTGAAAAGTTCATATAAATTTAGGTAAGTACCCGATGCTTATGGCAAAACTGTAAAGCTCAAGTTCACTACTTTTGGAAAAAGTGACCATACCTAAGTCATTAGCACTTTATAGTCAGATTATTCATATGGTATTGTAGATACCATACCAAATGAATTTTTAAGAAAAGTGAACAGAATCATTTTAAAAATTTATTTGGGTATCCAAGAACAAGTAAAAAGAGCAATATAAACAGATAATTAAACATGTATATATGGCGGTATCAACATGACTGACATAAAAAGTAAAGTGTCCAGCTTTAGACTGTTAAATGGCTAGGCCAACTTTCGAAAGAAGGTAAAGGTGTATGAAAAGAAATGAGTAATTTTAAGTTTGATTAGTTAGGTGGTTATTACTAAATTATAACTAAATTGTAGCTGTGATAAAGAAAAGTTAAGGATTGTTAAAGAAAAATACATACCCAATTTTTATTGAGAGGTTTTACATGCATAGATGATAATAAGGTCGCATGTCATTCGACAAAATACAAAGATGATAAAGCATAATAGATTTCTTGGTTTAATCAAAACATCAATTTTAACAAGAATATGATTTTTTTTATAATGATTCGTACAATGCCGGTGTTTGTTTTGATTTGTTTTTTGTTTTTTCCTGAGCGAGTATTATCGAAAACGGCTCCTTCAAGAGTATGGAAAAAAATCGTTTGAGTACAAGAAAAGGTAAAGCAACTTTAGTTTGATTGAAATGACAGAAAGCAATACCAAAAAATATGGATATGGTATGTTAGAAATAGAAATGAGGAACCTTCCTTCCCAATTCGAAGACTAACGATACCATATGTTATTGTAAACAAAAAAAACCTGGTTATGCGTTAATATTGTCTGGCCAAATGTCTTTAGACAAATATTAATTACTCTTCAGGATAAAAAAAAATGTGAGTTTAGTTTTGAATTTCTTTATAACCTTTATAACCTATTACTGAATACTGAACCTCCACATATGGCAATTAGCAAATGATGGCAGTTGTTTTTATTGTAAAGTTGAAGAAGTCGTATTCCATGCTTTTGAAGCTTGCAAGTTATACGAGCCACTTTTTTGTTTTTGTAAGAAATATCATAAAAGGAAGTTTTTTTTTCATGTAGAGATACAAATCAATATGAGTCACCTATCAACATTGGAAAAATTCCGATTTCGATGTCATTCTGTTTATTGCTTCTTGTTGTATTTACAGAGTGATTTTGGAACGAAACTAATCTGGCTCCCTGTCAAAAACAGCTACCTATCCGTCCCATGAGTGGAAAATAAATAAATGAATATAATCGATAGAAGAAAGAATGGTCTTACTTTTTAAGAGAAATAAGAGTACACCTAAATTAAACGAAAGGAAAAGAAGATTACAAGTTACCTAACAAATTACTGTATTACATTTGAATGGACCATTTTCATTATGTATTTAGGTACTGTTTCGCAGTAATTGTTTATCTATATTTTGATTTTTGTAAATACATTCCTCGATTAGGATGAGGACAAAATAAAGCTCAACATCATCTCATATAATGAAATGAGAGGCATCCCATTATAACGGTGTTCCATACAGTAATATTTAAATAAGATTTGTAAAGTGCTTTGTAATAAGCCTACCTTTAGACATAATTCAATCAAACCGGGTTGAGTTTTAATTCACCGCTATGAATAAGTGAAGAGATATTTTTCGAAGATTTCAGATTTCATTATTAGAGCCGGTATCAACGCGCGTGTCAATTGCTAAATCATGAAATATTCCTATACATATTATGCTGTGCATATCTTTGTTTTCTACTTAAAGGCATTGGTTAACATTGTCATGATTTTTAAAAAATCTCGTTTTGTTACTTGAAAATGGGATAAACATAAGGGTTATAGTGTAAAAATACCAGTCTGAAAGTTTCAAAGTATAATATCCACAGGAAGTATGTTTGAATATCAAAAATGTGAACCAATGTTTTAAAAATATACGAGGGTCGGTTGCACAGAATAGACATAAGGAGTGCGCACGCGCGTATGACTCACCTTACCGTACTGTGTGTATTGGCGTATCACGCGGCGGGAGGCACATAATGGCATTTTCAAATTCAAGCAAAGCGGTCCTCTTAGTGAGTGTCTCGGGAGACGAAGGATAATAAAATTACCGTTTGCGTCTAACTTACACTTTTTCATTCCAAATTATGGTTGATTTCAGGGTTTTTGAGTACAAATACAAGTACTCATACACATGTTTCATCTTAGTTTGAGAATTTTTTAAATCAGCTGCTCACAAAGTTAGCCAATGTCTTTAAGGAAAACTTGTCATGTTGAACATAAAAGGAAGTTCGTAATGTCGCGTTCATCATTTCATAGATTAAATGTTCATCAGAAATACAGTTGTGGAGTGAGGACTGAAATTTGAAAGATATTGGCAACAAGTAATTAAATGGATTTGAAATTCAAATAATACGCAACTTTGAAAAATCTTGGGGATCATTTGTGTATAATACATGGTCACCTTGACATGGGTATGTATTATGGTTTATTTGTTGCATTTTACATGCTTTTCTAGAATATACATTTTAATCATATTTACGCCATTTTAAATTGTATTCCGGCTACTCATACACTTTCAATCCATAGCATAGCTCTGATTTGTTCAAAAAAACATCTTTTCCTGTCATTTCATCTGTCATGACGCATCAGAACAAAATCAATGACTCTGAATAATTATTTTCGTCTGTTGCTTTTAAACTGCTTTACACTATGAACATGACGGACAAAGAAAGCGGACAAAATAAACAACCCCTCATTCTACCCTTCACAATGGTTCTGGTAGTCAAAAGAACATCTCTTCACTGCTATTATCGAAAATATGTGGAACAGGTGTAACATGCATGTTCACCTGAAACTAGTGATTAAACATAATAGCAGTGAAGGGATGTTCTTTCGACTACCCGAACCATTGTGAAGGGCAGAATGAGAGGTTGTTTATTTTGTCCACTTTCTTTGTCGGTCATGTTCATAGTGTTAGTTTTGTGGGGGGGGGGGGGGGGGGGTTTAAGGAGAAAGTCAAATTACTAGGTTTGTGGCAACTTCAACTACATAACAAACACCGGTCATGGCAACTACAGTCCAAAACTTTACTTGCCTAAGAATATACCTTACTGACTAGTGGGAAGACATGGATTTGATTTCCTCTGATATTTTGAGATTGAGCCTTGGAAAAGAAATCAATGCCACCATTTATACATTCGCATGATTCAGATTTTAGGGATTTGGCGAAACAAACTTTAGTCACTTACTTTTCTTTGATCCCGTTAAAATCGAAAGCATTTATTTCTATAAATTGGCATAGGACGAGCGATTTCAATTTCAGTTGATAGACACCAGGAATGGTGAACATAGAGTTTAAGGAAAGAGAAATCTTTGTCGAGAGAGGGGAATCTTTAATATGCTGTAATGTGCAATTCGTGGTTTTGAAAATACATAAATTTAGATTGGACTTGCCTAGACCTAGGTGGTCATTATTTTTTTTTAGAACACCTAGAAACGGCCGAATTTGATTTGGTTTGGATTAAGCCACATTTTCTGGTATTATCAGTACATGATAATGTTAATGATTTTGGATATTGGCGAGTCAATAAGAAAATGACGATTTTTAGAATTCACGAGATATAAGAGAACGATTTTTAATGTTATGTACTTTTTTGGTATACCCTCAAAACTATTCATCAGATTTTCTTGCTTCGAGATGGTCAGTAACGACAAAAAATAATAATAATAAGATGCTGTGAAGTTTTTCCCTTTCCTCAAGATGAATGTTGTACAAATGAAATTAAACAAATGTATTTTGATAACGAGTCAACTCCGTAAAGTCACATAGTACCTGCACTCTTGTAAAAAAACAATTATAGCTCTGTTTACGCCACAAATGTGCGGGGAGCGGTCGGGGTGGAAGAGTCCTAGACTAGCATGGCGAAACCGTTAGATTGTGTCCATTTCAGCAATTTTCACTGAAATTTAATGGAAATCATGAATGGAGTATGACATCGCGTCAGGCATGTGTCTTTACATGCAAGGCGTATATTGTAAAACAGCATTTAATCACTTTCATGCCAATTATATTTTTGCTGCCAAAGTTTTAGGTTGTAAATAATCTTAAAAGGTAATGATAAATTAATCAAGACGACAGCGGTTTGAAACCCTTGTAAATGACGGCAGAACGATTTTCATTTTTAAAAAATACAACTCGTGCATTAAGGGCCAAATCAGCAACCCTGTTCTTGAATGAAGGAAATGGCTAACCAGTTCCCGTGGTGAGTCAGTTTATAATAAACTTCCAAAACTTTAAAAGCAGTTTTCAATCTTTATTATGTAAATATATATATATATATATATATATATATATATATATATATATATATAATTGTGATCAGTCTCGGTGATGTACGTTTGCGGTTCTTCGTCATATCATACGTGTGATCCGAAAAGGGGGGTGGTTTACGAAGAGGGCCGTTGCAAGACATAATATACCATCAATTAAGACCATACTGGTAACGTCACGTCTTTTTACACAAAAATTCCCCATGGTGAAGGCATGGCAGCCTGTAAAACTGCACTCAACACAAGAAACACACAACATCCACCAACAGATCAACTCATGCGCCTTCTAGAACTAGTTCTCACACTTAACAACTTCCAGTTCCAGAATGAACATTATCTTCAAATCGAAGGGACTGTGATGGGTACACCAATCGCACCTTCTTATGCCAACATTTTCATGGGCGAGCTCGAGAACGACATACTTAACTCGAGGCACCATACTATCATCCCAGGATCATGGAAACGCTACATATATGACATTCAGTTCATTTGGTCTGGCTCTCCCCGACTCCTCTCAAAATTCCAAGACACAATCAACAGAAAACATCACTCGATCAAATACACTTTCAACTACTCTAACTCGGAAGTCAGCTTCCTTGACACACTACTTCAACTTAAAGAAGGAACACTCCAAACATAACTGTACAACAAACCTACAGATAAACACACGTATCTTCTCCCCACATCCCGCCACCCCAAACACACATTCCGCAGTATCCCTTTTAGCCAAGCCACTCACATCAGACGAATTTGTTCAAATCAGGACAGAGCAACATACCATCTCAACAAACTAGAAGCACATCTCACACATCGTCAATACAACACAAACATGGTCAGTCAACAAATACACAAAGCCACCAATATACCCCGAGCCCAACTCCTAACCCAAAAGGAGAAGAAAGCTTCCAATAATGTGCACTTCTCTATCACAAATACACTCTGCACATCAGCAGTGCCCAAAATCATCCACAAGCACTATCAACTTATCCAACAATGCCATACATTACAAACCATCTTCCCTAGAGCTCCCATGACATCATTCCGCCGCAGTAAATCACACCTACATGTCAACGCCAAAGCACCGAACATCGAGACAAACAACAACAATCACGCAAACAACAACAACCATACCACCACCAGCAACAATAACCACGCCAACAATTCAACCATCCCTCTACCCGAGACAGACAATCCCACGCCCCAGCTACGATTCTACAAATGCAACGCCAAAAATGCTCACTTCATCAACACATTCAAGATACAACCACGTTCACAAGCACCTCCACAGGACACAAGTTCAAAATACGCGATCACATCAACTGCAAATCATCCTGGGTGTCAGGGAAGAAATTTGATGTATTCATACACACATGTTTTAGATATTTTTAAATCTTAGTTACGGTATGTACCTGTGTTAAAAATGTTTATTACATCCAAGTCAGGTGGATGTATTTTTATACGAGAGTCGGAAATAGCCATTTTCAATTAATTCCGATGTGCAGATGCCCAGGAAGGTCTTTTTTGTAGAAAGAATATTTTACTTCATATGCTTTGTGCACTCACCTGTTCTTTACATTCTTAGAAGTGCTTTCCTAGTTACGTTAGGGTATATAAGGAGGTTGATTTTAGTTAATCGGGGAGAACCACCTGAAGCTAAGGTAGACCATAGATCTCCGTTTAGGCAGTAAAAGTTATTCTGAGGGAATCCACGTCGGTGACGAGACTGCGAGCCCAACTGCCGCCCGGTTCTCCATCGACGTGATAGCTATAATTCATGTCAATATTCGCGGCTCGATCTCGTCCGTAATCGTCAAAGTCTGATCTGAGGGGCAACACTATCTGCGGAGGCCAAGGAACCGACCACCAAGGGCCAAGTGGAGCAACGCCAGCTGCGAAGGCCAGGGACTGGACTGACTGCCAGAGGCCGAGTGGGGCGTGACCCATCCAGACAGACCTGATTCTACTTTATTTGCCTAAGTTAAGTTCTGTTTTATAGTCTATTATTTCAAAAATCCATATATGTATATATCATGAATGTTCATGTACAACAAATCAAAGAAAAGATTTAAGATATATAAATATTAAATCTGAATTTAACGTTATACAACTTGTTTATACATATTCTTTATTTGGTGTCTCAAGTAGCAGTAATTAATTTTTTTTTTTTTTAAGTCACTTCACGTGACACTGGGCAATATACCTCCTTACATGTACTAAATGCAATATGCAATACGTAGGAAAGACAGAGACAACGCTATATACACGCCTAAATAACGCTAGATCGGAAGTTACCAAGTACAACAAAAACAAGCCAAACAGCAAGACTCTACCATACACTATACACTTCAACCTCCCGGGACAACATCAACATCAACATCACTGGCATCGAAATAGTCAAAACAAAGCACCACGACACCATCATGAAACGAGAATCTCATTGGATATCCAAACTACAAACCTTAAGACCACGTGGTATCAATGCAGACCAATGACCATCCGCCTTCATGCCTAAGTAAACACTGACCCCCTGACACGCCATATCACTTCACTATAGCTCAAGCACACTAGAAACACACAATAAATTCATATACTCATACCGAAATCGGGAAGGTAATTGACCATTCCTTGTATATTCTTGTATATTGATGAGTATAATACGATTGATTTCTACCGTTTCTACCTTATTTTTGTATATTTCTACCGTCTATATGTTTATGGTTTCATAACTTATGTTCTTTTGTTGATGTATTTATTGCCATATCATATGTGCACTGTACTGTACTGTCGTTATTATTATTATTGATTCCAGATCCTGATGAAGGGCAGGTGCCCGAAAACTTGGTCTTAATTGGTGGTATATTATGTCTTGCAACGGCCCTCTTCGTAAACCCCCTTTTTCGGATCACACATTATTGTATTATTATTTTAATAGTACTAAAAGAAAGAACAGTCTGAATACCGACACTTATATACAAATTAAATTACATGACTCGGATAATGAACAATATGAATGTTTATAAAGACAGACAATTGCAATAAATAAAAAAGTATGAAATAGAAGCATTTCATAGTGTGGTACACCCTAGAGGTCGAATAATTTCCTTATTTGAATGGCAAGAGACTGGTCAAATTGATTTTAATAAAATTTTTACAAGGTATAGGCCTTAGTCGTTTACCCCAAAGCAGCGTTTTACTTTTCGCCCTACCTTACAACATTATATAACTGAAAGTTTTGACAAAAAAAAAAAAAAACTTTCCAATACATGATAAAAAGCAACAGAATAAATCTCTCAATGCAACAACAACCGCAAAAACAGAATCCAGAGCACTCTGACAATTTCATATTTCAAGCCGTCTAGATGTCTTACCGTGCTGAAATCTCTATATGGTAAACGACCGTCCGCTTTTTGAAAATTTGAAATAAACAAAAAACTTCAAATAATTAGTCCAAGTCCGAGATGAGCTACAGACAAAGTGAAGCTCAAGGCTGATGAATCTAGAGTTATACCACTCGCAACATCATGTAAGCCGACCCGAAAAGAAAAGTATGAATGCTGATTGGCCAAAAGACTTCTTTTACTTAACAGCATAAATCTCAGCCCGAGTAATGGTAACTCAAAATACTGCGCTCAGAGTCTAACACCGTGGCTCTCCTTGGATCATGGGCGGGGACTGATTGCACTGAAACACTCCACAAATGGAAAAGAGCAATGGTGATTGGCCAAATCTCAGCCACCTCCTCTGTTGAACGGTGGAATTTACATGGGCCAATGCATTTCACTGAGCGACATCATCAGGATCATAACAGGGAAGTATGGGTTAACGTGCAAAAACATTTATTTCGTGGTCGTAACAACGTCACAGACAAATGGTTGTTCAATTATTTAATGGTTATTTAATTATTTTCAGTTTTATCTACCTCGTTCAACTGGAAACAAAACAAATATTAAATACAAATCTTAGAAGACCCTGGGTGAAAACTACAGGCCTACAAGAAATACATACACGAATATGAACAGTAATATACAACAGTATGAATTATGAAGTATTGAAGCTACATACATGCATTAAATTGTATATAATGAACGTGCTTTCACATATGCAAGAAAAGGAGAGTTATAAACTGATAACTCGTGATAAATATGGAGACATACACGTTTATACAGAGAGCAAAAGAGATATGAAATAAATAAGGAGGAAAGCGAATAGACAAAGGAGGAAAACATAACAGGAGGCCAAAAAAGGAAGTGTGGTAAGGAAGGCAACGTGGCTCCACAGCTTACAAACCAAAACTACACGGGGCTTAATACAAATCATCGTTCATGGTAAAGAAGCAACATCACTGTTTGAGTTTTGCCATTTCTAGAAGTTATTATACCAACAGAAACTCGAGAAAGAAAAGGATATAAGCCGAGTGTTCTTTCTTTTTAAGAAACAGAGTAGAAAAGTAACGAAATATTTCAAATATTTTCAAATGATGCTCATACCTGTAGAAAGCTCATGGTGTCTTCTACCTAATTACAACAGAAAGATTCTGATTGCAAAAGTGTATGACTAGTTGCTTATTTTCTCATTGGTGGATTGATCGACCTATCTCTGTTTCATATAACTCCACTCTTTCCATGAGGATCATGGGCAGTTACAGCCTATGCACTGGTAAAGTAACCGATGTACAAACTTTGAACTAGCCATGAAGATATTACATGGCGGGGGGTTATGGTTGCAATTGTTTAGTTTTATTCGTTTCGCTTATGCGAGCCCGCCAGCGCAGCCCGCCATGACTCTGGGTGTTCCCACTTTAACCTAGATCTCGAACAAAAAAACCCGCGGATGTTTGTCATGACATCGAATTCCCCCTGATTAATGACAATGACATTACGTCTGTTTGCATGAATTCGCATCTTTTTACAATCAAAATACAGTAAAGGTTTACAATGCTTGTTCTCACAAAGGCACCATTGCCTCGGAACAGTGGGAAAATTTTGGTGTTCTCCTCTGAAGGGAAAACGTGTGAAACAAATCAAAACGAAAGCTATTATTATTCAGGTGACAAAAAAATAATGTTAACAATTTCATCTAATAACAGGAAACTCAATAAAGAGCCAAGGGATAATCCCATGCCCAGCCATGCAATAATGATTCTAGTAGTAGTAGTAGTAGTAGTAGTAATAGCAGGAGCAGCAGTAATAGTAGTGACAGTAGTGGTGGTGGTAGTAGTAGTATAGTTGTGGTTGTAATGAGGTCGACAGCAACAGAAAAGACTTGACAAAGGTCTCTACGGGAATTTCGATGGTAGTCTTTAATTCCAGACCTCATAATTCCATAGTCTTAATTTGATTCATATAGCTTTAATTCCGTGAAAACTGTGGAAAATAATACATAACGAGACATTTGAATTCGTCACATGACGAATTAGGTGGTCTGTCGGCATCTTTTAGGTTTCTACATGGATTGTGATAAATTCGTTGGTAAGACTTTTGATAAAATTTTACGTCTCGATAGGAGACTAACGTCATAGAAGTTGGATGATTTGATATCGCATAATACTTAAAAGATGTATACCTGAAAACAGCTCATAGAGATAACACGTAGATTCAAAACGGAATTCTAATATCAGGTTTTCCAGTCGGAATTCTGATGTTTTCGACATTTCAAAAATAATCCTCAGAATGGTTATTTGTAATTTAAGCTGACATCCGTAATGAATATGTATATGCGTATATGCGTGCTTTGAACATCATAAAACATATGAATGCATAAGATAGAGAATTTTCTCAGCTGCAACATACTTAAAGATGGGCAAAAATCAAGCAGAAATAAGGGAGATGTTGATCAAATAAAACGAGAATGTAGAATCAAGAATTACGTAAAGGTCCCATGTAGTCCCATAGAGAATACACTTAAAATGAGAAAAATTGACATTGCACCTTTAATCCTGAATTTAGACCATGATAACGTCATCAAAATGAGTAAGAATGAGTAATATATTTGTAGAGAATCGTCACAGCTACCACATATCGAAATTTCGGCGAAAATTGAAGAATAATAAGCGAGATAGTCTCGGTCAAAGGCAAAAAATATAACGTCAAAAATTAAAAATCAAAATTATTAGTTCACATAAGAATAGGATGACGTCACAGCATCGAAAGAGTAAAATTTTGTCATGGATTCACATCTACAATTCATAACCTTTCAGAATATGCAAAAAAAAAATGGGGGTCTCCACGCATTCCAAGGAGCTTTGGCGGATTTTAAAGGGGCATGTTTTTGCGTATTTTAACATTACTTGCCCAAAAGACGCGCGCACGGATTTTGAACTTTGACGCGCACGTGCAACCTTATGGTTAGTCGAAATCAGTTTTAAATTGATGGAAATTGTTAAGGAAAGTATCAAAAATGCGAATCAAGGGAAAAACGGCGTTTTTACGTTATTTAGGACCTGCGCGCGCGCATGACGCTCGCGCGGACACGAACGCGCGCAAATTTTTGAAATGCTTAAAATGGCCTGAAACGTGTGCAAAATGAATATGAGTTGATTCTGAGCATTTTTTATTTTTGCGCGCGCTGACGCGCGGACGTACGCGTACGCGCGCGTCTTAAAAGAGAGAATTGCTTGGATTGATATGAAAATTCATCATGCCAAATATGGATAAAAAATGACTATCCGTTATGAAGATATGACCATGAGATGATATTTACAAATTGGCGCCTAGATGACGTCACGATGACCCAATAAGGAACTTGAAAATGGTTGGAAAACCCAGATCTTTTTAAGACGGAGGATTGATGAAAATTTGACGAAATTTGACTAAGCCAGTTCTGATTTATTGACTGCACAAAAAGTGGGGGGATAAAAAGAATAAAAAGAATAAAGAAAATTGTAACAAACATAAAAGGTGATCTGTCAAAGATGACAGACCACCTAAAAAGAATCATAAGTACGGGGAAAAAAATATTAAATTCATAGTCATTAAATATCTTCAGAAAAACGGTAAATGTACATTGATTCTTATAACCCGGAATGTTGGTTATCATTGTTCCACCTTTCCAACTGAATGATGAAACTAAGTACTTCAACTGTATAAGACATTTGATGACACAATATGGGCTTAATATTCAAAGATAAATCTCTGTCATCCTATCATCACAACACTCATCAAAAAAACCTTCAATATTTTACTACCTGTTATGCATGTATCTTCTTTACTCTTGGAAGTTTCATAATGCAATTTCAAAAGTTAAATGTCCATACTGAACATCATAAACTTACATGCCTAATACATGTTATAACAATCATGTACATTACACAACACTTGCATGAAGTCTAAAATTAACTACCTATTTTCTGCTTTATAATTCAACAACTCAACATATTAAATGAAATGAACAACAAAACTAACCTCTTTGCCTGTCTCTATGACATTTTCAGGAACCAAAATTTCAGGATGATGTGAGAATAAAAGGATTCCTGTTCCTCAAAACAAACCAAAATGACTGCTTCTGTGTGTGAGTGTGTACAGCAAGTGAACAGTAGATGGTGCTATGTTAGTTATTGCCTAAGGAAGTGCTATTACATAAAGAATGTAATTCTGTACAAAGGTCATGATAGTAAAACAAATGATTTGAGCGCTAACAACTTTTTTGTGTGTGAACTTTCACCACTGACAATAGTAGTGATAATCGAAGTACTAATAGTAGAAGTGATAGTACTGCAGTGGTAGTAGTGATGATGATGAAAATGACAATAATAATAATAATAATAATAATAATAATAATAATGATAATAATAATAACAATGAAGGCACTCAATGATATCACACTGCGGCTTTATCACGGCAACCTTAGTGCTCAGGGAATTCAAGGAATAAATCCTATCAGGTTCTTATGAATGTAGGAAATGTAGATTAATGTCTTGCTAAACGACTCTAATGCGGGGCCACTGTCTGGAACCCTGTATATTATGGTTAAGTCCCGTAAGTTATCCTTTAGACCACAACACTAATTAGTAACAAATAAGGACCTCAATCATTCACACTAAGAATTAAAGGTGAGCAAATGGTGCAAACTTGCGGGAAAAGACGCAATGTGTAGCAAAATTCGAAAAGGTGCAATATTGCACCTTTTTGTAGTGATATCAACGAAAGAGTACAAATTAGCACCTTTTGTTAGTCTCAAATGCATGCTGCAATATAATTTGTAGTCTTTTGTTTGTTGTCCTTTAAAGTGAATATATAAGTTTTTCATTAAATTTGATATTTGATAGGTTTAATTTATGACGTACTTTTGTAGTAACATGTTGAATTTCATCTGTAACTTTTTTTTCGTCTCATACATGAGCTGCACTTTTGAGGACACTTTCGAACGGTAGGGAGGAAAAGACTACATCTACATGAACTTGCGGCCGGCCCTCCGCATGCATTGGCCATGAATAGACAAAATATGTTTTATGTCTTGTAGAAGTGTACTTTGATATATATTTTGCTAATTTAAACACAAAACAACTAGAAAAAAAAGATCAAGAAACAGTAGTTACGTATATGTCAATAACCTAACGTTTGTCCCACCTGTCCAGTTTTGTGTAAAGTTGGACCTAATGCTTAGGTGTCAACGATAAAATGACATTTATGAGGCGCACTATGAGTAGGATTCGCCGAGCTCAAAGACCTGTTCAGTTTTTATGCTAATTAATGTCTTAAGGGGGGACTGCATGTACATGTATGCCTAACAAAAGCACTAAAGAAGTAACATCTGATAATGATACTAGCACCCGACTCATTGCATGACCTATCATCTTCTTCATTTGGAAGCCCCACTGTTATTGCTGACATGAACTACAGTGTTCTGAAACGGAATTCGTCTCTACCCGAGAAATTTTTCTTAGATGTCGGAGGAGCTGTTCCACATCCTGAAGTTGAGATGTTGGGTAAGTAGAGGTTTATCCATAATCTGTACTTCATTATCAGAAAAAGCATAATTTATCAAATTTGTCACTAGCAGACAACAGGAATGTTTTTATTTGATTCCCTCCATCTAATTGTTTTTATGATGTTCAAAGCACGCATATACATATTCATTACGGATGTCAGCTTAAATTACAAATAACCATTCTGAGGATTATTTTTGATAAATTACGTGGATTGTAGTTTCTCTAACAGAAAAAAAAACAAGAACAGTGTTGCAATGTTGATCCGCATTGTATACTGACTTTTATATTTTTATGTATTTTTGAACATTACAGAACAGAAAAAAAAGAAAGGAGAAAGTGAAAATTGACTTTTCTCCCCAGTCATAAAATTCTTGATCGTAGTAATCATTTATGAGACCAAGGATCAGACTCTAGCCATTAAATTTATAACATACTAAGATATCAAACCTATGTGTTGGTTTATGTACATTTTGCTGATGCGCATTGTACTGATTTCCAGGTTTTTATATAATTTTGATCATTACAAAACAAAAAAAGAGAGAGGAAGGCGAATGTAACAATCATTTAAAAGACCAAAGATGAGATTCAAGCCATATAACCAAGATATGAAATTTGTATGTTGGTTGATGATATTGATCCGCATTGTATACTGACTTTCAAGTTTTATGTATTTTTTAACATAACTCAACAGAAAAAAAAAGAAAGGAGAAAGTGAAAATTAACTTTTTTCTCTAGTCATAAAATTCTTGATTGTAATAATCATTTATGACACCAAGGATCAGACTCTAGCCATTAAATTTATAACATACCAAGGTATCAAACCAATGTGTTGGTTTATGTATATTATGCTGATGCGCATTGTACTGACTTTCAGGTTTTTAAAAAAATTTGAACATTACAAAACAGAAAAAAGAGAAGGGCGAATGTAATAATCATTTATAAGACCAAAGATGAGATTCAAGCCATATAACAAGAATATGATTTTTTTTTTCATGTTGGTTGATGATATTGATCCGCATTGTATACTGACATTCATGCTGTTTTTATGTATTTTTGAACGTAACAAAACAGAAAACAGTCATAACAAGTCTTGACTGTAATAATCATTTATGAGATCAAGGATCAGACTCAAGCCATTAATTTCATAAAATACCATAACCAAAATATCAAATCTATGTTTTGGTTTATGTATTTTATATTAATGCGCATTGTACTGAACTTTTAGGTTTTTATATAATTTTTGAATATTACAAACCAGAAAGAACAAAACAAAGAAGACAGCAAAAATCAATCTCAAGTATTGTTTTCCTTTAATTCAAGTTCATTATAACTTGGGTAAAATGTTCTGAGGAGAAGAGAGAATGAAAATAGGAAAAGATTATTATGTCAATCAATGTGACTGTTACACTTATTTCTTCTTTTTCTTTTTGTCCAAATGGGAAAAAATGCTGACATGTTTAGATTTCATTTTTCTTTCAAGTTTTTTGTTCACGGTAATAACTATCGAAAAAATATTTCCTGTCGATGGTTACAAAATAATTAACATTATTCTATTATAATCAAATATTAACCACTTCTATGAAAGAGGGTAAAACTTTACGTGTAGGTCTATTAATCAAAACGTAAAAAGGAGAGAGACATCATTTCCAAAATAAGTAATCTTAATTTGTTTGTCCTCCATTTTTCATTTTTGTTTTTCAGCTATAATCACCTCACAGAGCACCTACCATACAAACATGAATTGGTCTGTTTTCATTTTTCGGGCCTGCTTAATTACCCATCCACCTTTTTTTTCCTTGTCGCTATGCTGGCACATATCGTTATTTTCAAATGATTAAATTTCAATCTCGCCCACAAATTAGGCACAGTCATGTATTTAGCCATTCATGTTTTGCCTATGCTATAGCGATGAACGCAACGTCCCTTTGGCCATTTCATCTGTGTCTCTGACAATGAGTGAATGTAATGTTAAGCATATCAAAAGCATTTGGTTACATAACCAACCTTACATTCCATCATATTCCCTGCTACCCAAATGTCTAATTTTTCTGTATTGCAGTTACTGCATATTGCACATAATATTATCATGTCTAGAGTTACATCGTAGTTTTTATGAAATGTATGTAAAAGATTGCCAGTTATTGATGAAATAATATTGACCAGGTGATTCCAGGAGCACCAAAATAAGAAATCATGGTCTTTAAAATTGAATTCCAGTCATCTATTTTTTTTCATGCTCTCATCATTCTTTTAATGATTTAATGCCAGTTTTAATGATCATTTCCCCACCATTTGTCTCCTAAGCTATGACCATCTCATAGAAAGCATTGGTTCAATACAAGTTTTTTTTTTCTGGCTTGCTCCCTATTTTGTTTTATGTTTTTCATGCACAATTTCAAAATGGCTTAAGCAAAGTCGAAATTTGATCTTGCCCACGAACACGCACTATGCCCAAGCCCATTATTGTGCTTGGTTTTGTTATGTAATACTTAAATGTTGTATTGAATGCAGATGAGGATCGTTATTCAAAACCTTTTCCAGGGTTGATTCCCCCCCGCCCCCCCCCCCAAATTTTCATAGATGACTTAAACAAATTCATGGAATATCACAGCGACGTTTTGAACCATTCATTGGCAAACTTCATGTTTAACCACACCACGAAACATGCCTGTAGCCATTACGGTTGTGCCCCTGACATTCAATGTGTGAATATATAGTGCTACCATATCAATGCATTTGATTACATAACTGGTTTAAATCAATCATGTTCCCTATTATTCCTCTCATGTCTCTATTCTTTTTTCGTGTACTGCAGATATGCATACAAGACATACAATAAAACATCACTCAATGTCTATACGGTAATTTTGTCTTGCCATTGGTATGTAACAATTTGCAGTCATACGCTTTGTTTGGCATAGTAATGAATTCCTGATGATACAGAAACACAATGAGATACTTCAGTTGAAAACATCTTTTTGTTTTTATATTTATTTCTAAAACATTGCCAATTGATATTATGATTAACCAGGTGTTTCCAAGAGCCCTTAGCCTGTTGATTAATACCACGACAATGTAATTTCCTTGGTTCGGGTCTTCACAGGCCATCTAGGGTAGACCCTTAAAAGTTGTATTAAGTAACCATGCAAATTAAAATTGTTATTCACAGAATATTGAAATTCCTCTGCATGACTAAGCCTTTTTTTTTTTTTAATTACTACTCTTTCAGCTGTCACGCTGATTGATGAAGGTGTGTACATAATATCTAACTGAATGCCACATTGATGTATTTAGCAGCTATTCATACACAAAACTCCGTGGCTTTCCCTCTTTTCCACTGCAATGTGCCTTTGGTCATTACATTTGTGTTTCTGACATAATTAGTGAAAAGTGTTACGAAGGCACTCGCTTACAGAACTATTTAAATTAATCCTCAATTATTCTCATGCATTCTTTTCGTATTGCCTTAGTGCATACTGGACGTTCATGTCTAAAGGTATTTTGTCGTTTTGCTGTTGGTATATGTAACAACTGTTATATGCTTTGATAACACCATGTAGTGAAATGTCACGTATCCATGTAATTATTCATCATTGTATTCCGTGGTCTAGTTGCTACCTCACCCCCCCCCCCCCCCGAAAAGAATTCTTACATAAAACCTTGTTCACTCGACGTAATCACTGAGATGGCCATTTATTGTTTGATTCAATCAGATTCCTTTTTGCCTTTGTAAATTCACGTAGCTATGAATTATGACAGCTACTATTTGTGGGATTGTTAAATTCAGTATACATGTAATTGGTTACTTTACCATCAATTTGCAGCCTGATTGGTTATTGAGCCAGTTTTTCGTGTTTGTATCTTACAATCTGCATGCGCTATTAGGTTTTGGGGTTCGATCTTATGATTACTAGATTAAGAAATGTTAATCCAAAATTCTGATTGATTAAGATTTCTCAATGGACTTTTCGATTTCTCCATGTTAGCGGTTTTTAGGATTGTTTTTTGAACTGGCAACTCTGGCGTATGGGAGGAAACCTATGGATGGAGGCCCATCTAAGGACTTTTCTTCTTGTCAGGGCGGATTGCGCTGTGTGAGGATGCAATAATTGTTTTCTCCATTCAGCGATCTTTGCCTGCTGCATGTGCGTTATAGTTCAGCTGTATTCAGCGATGACTTGAATATTTTTCAATAAAATTGATTTCTAATTTTATCTCTCTCAAAAAAAAAGGAAGGAAAGAAAAGGGGAAGGTGGAATGAAAAATTTGCATGTTTATCTTTGAATTTTAGTAGTACCCTTTTTCTGTGAATTCTATACTATTTACACAGTCCAGCGCCAGGATTTCCATATTTATTCATCCAAGTATTTGCGGGCCTCTACCCATGTTCTCGTTTTTACTCTATAACTTGGAATATTTAATGCATTCTTCATAGAATACAAACCCCTACAACCCTCTTGCTTCAATATGATTTTTTTTTTTTTATTGAACTTTACCACCAGCCCGAAGTCTGTCTGCCCGTCGCACACAAGTGAACATGTACCCAGCCCTGATTTCAGTTGTCTTATACACATGCACTCCTTCACACACTTGCACACACCAAGCACCCCAAGTTAACCTAAACTGGTCGACACACCAGAGGGGTGTAACATAAAAAAATACAATAAATCTTACGATTGATATCAATCGTAAGTCTATGGCAAACCATGTGTTAAAGAGTTACAATTGATTGTAAGATTGATTGTATCTCTTTGTGTTACACCCCCAGACCTTACATTTTGATGGATATAGATGACATATTAAATAATTCATTCTTCACACCACATAATAAATATTATACTGCTAATGTATTTAATTCAAACTTTAGCTCAACAGACTCAAACCAAAAACGTCATTGCTTCAGTTTATTGCACATAAATATCCGAAGTTTACAAAAGAATTTCGATACTTGTGATGAATTTTTACCTTCATCGAACCATTTTCCATTTTCTTCAATAGCGGTTCCAGAGACTTGGTTACATCCAAACTCCCTTCCAGTATTCAATATCGACAATTATCAAATTAGTCATATAGACCGTAAAAACTGAAAAGGAGGAGGTGTCGCTTTTTATATTGGCAATGATCTACACTATAAGATAAGACATGACATTCAACTTGAAGGAATAGAATCCCTATTTTTAGAAATTATGGATCATAAACATAAAAATAGAATAGTTGGGGTGATATATAGACCACCTAGTAATGCAACTGAAATTTTTTTAGAAAATTTTGAATCATGTCTCGAACTAATATCTCGTGAAAACAAAGATATACACATCACAGGAGACTTTAATATTGATCTTTCCTTACCTCACACCACATCGGCCCAGCAGTTTATCAGTTTATTGTCATCACTTTCCTTTAAACCCCTCATCAACAAACCAACACATACCATAATCGATGATATTATCAGCAACGTATTAGATGACAAATTCAATGGAATAATCCATTATGATATATCAGATCATTTACCGGTATTCACAATATGTCAAAAGAACAATCACTTACATAAACCCAGTGCTAAAGAACATATAATAAGACGCAAAGAAACTAAACGTAATATAGAATCTCTAATGACAGACTTGAGTCAAGAAGACTGGGACGATATCAAGAATTATCAAGAATTACATCGAGTAAAAGGAAAAACAAACAACCTTGGATTACTCCAGCTATAATTAAATCCATATATACTCGAAATCGCTTGTACAAAATATCACTTAAATCACCTACAACCGAAAATCAAAATAAATGAAAAAATATAAAAAAATAAATTCACATCTTTGATTCGATTAGCTCGCAAATTATATTTCTCTAATAAAATTTAAAACATTATAGATAATAATAAAGCATTGTGGCAAACAATTATGAAGCCTTAGGTAAGAAAAAGCATAATATAAATACAATCGAATTTGAAGATAATGGGCGTAATATTCAAGATCCCAATGATATTGCTAATGCATTTAATACATTCTTCACTAATGTTGGCCCAAATTTAGCATCAAAAATAGTCACTGAGGAAAACGATTTTTCGAAATACATAAAGGACAATGTTGAACACTGTTTTTTAATCCAACAAATATCCATGAAATTTCAGAAATTGTACGTTCCCTAAAATCCACTAAATCAAGCGGCCATGACGAATTAAGTGTATCTCTATTAAAGCAAATAATTCATTTCATAGTTTCCCCATTGTCTCATATTTTTAATCTGTCTCTCTCCCAAGGTATTTTTCCCGGCTTACTGAAGATGGCAAAGATAATTCCGATTTATAAAAAAGATGACCCAGCCCAAATTGCTAACTGCAGACCACTTTCTTTGTTACCAAGCATTTCGAAAATACTAGAAAAAAATAGTTTATAAACGATTATATACTTTCTTGAATATGAATGATTTAGTAATTCCTAATCAGTGTGGATTCAGAGAGAATCACTCAACTGACTATGCAATTTTACAACTATACGACAAAATAACTGACTCCCTCTCTAAAAGAGAACATACTATCGGAGTATTCATGGACTTATCGAAAGCTTTCGACACAATGGATCATCGAATATTAATCTGTAAACTAAAGGCATATGGAGTGAGAGGGGTTGCCCTCTCCTGGTTTGAAGATTATTTGCGTAATAGACGTCAATATGTTATTTTTTTAATCTGAATCATCTAATATTCCATTAATTAAATGGGGAGTACCATAGGGCCCTATTTTAGGTCCCTAATTATTTTTTTTATATACATGAATGACATTGTAATTACATCACCACTCCTAACATATATTTTGTTTGCAGATGACACCAACATATTCCATTCACATGCAGATCTTAATATCCTTGTAACAACTCTCAATTCAGAATTAACAAAATTATCATTCTGGTTCAAATCCAGTAAACTCTCCATAAATATAGACAAGACTAACTACATCTACTTTAAAAACATGCATTCTAAACATGTTCTCAACAACAATATTTTCATAAATGATATGCCTCTCACTGAAAAGGAAGAAACAAAATTCTTAGGTGTTACAATCGATTCAAACCTAACTTGGAATAGCCATATTCGTAAAATTTGCGCGTTAGTTTCTAAAGGCATAGGCATTTTGTATAGACTAAAATACCATCTTCAACCTAAATCATTATTCATGCTCTATAATTCATTTATTCTATCCTACATTTCTTATTGTAACATAGTATGGGGAAATAAAAAAAACGAAAATTATGCCAATATCTCACCTCCAAAAGAAAGCACTTCGGATCTGCACCCATTCACTTACTTAGCCCACACAGATCCAATATTTCATGAATTAAAAACATTAAAAATTGCCGATATTCACCTATTCCAAACTGCAGTCTTAAAGAACAAATTTTCGACAAATACAATTCCATTGCCTTTTCGTAATATTTTCACGTATAATAGAAATATTCATTCTTATAAAACTCGACACTCTACTGATCCCCATTTAATCAACCCCAAAATAATTCTTGCCCATAAATCGATTAGACACCATGGTCCAGATGTATGGAACAATTTACCTCCCAGCATAAAACATTCAGCATCACTTTATTCTTTCAAAGCACTAACGAAAAAATATCTTTTATCCAAATATTTGTAAAAATGACCAGTTCTAGAAAAAAAAAATCAAGCAAACATACAAATTGCTAACCTTTCACAGGGACTCACCCACTTGCACGCACTTGCAACTGTTATTATTTTTTTCTACCCTTTCTTTCTGACAAACTCCGATTTTTCAAATATCGATTTTAATTACTACATGCGACTTATAATGTATCATGTAGCCCCCATCTCCCGGCTGCTATCGACTCAAGCCTTTTGGCTTATGATAGCTGGCCCCTGCGTTTATATTTATTTCTTCATTAAAACCAACTCTATTATTTTAATATTATCTAAGTATACATATCCTTCCTTTGTATATTTGTCACTTAACTTGTATCAATTTGATTTGTATCGTTACATTTTCCAATGTTTTTATCTTTAATCAATGAAGAGCTTTCAACCAAAAGGCGCTAAATCCACTTTGACTGATTTCGCGAAAATCAATGATTTTTAATTACACACATTTCTCTCCAATCAGTCATCAAGTCTATACTCCAAGTGAAAGAACTATCACTATTGGTCATAAAAATGCATGTTAGAAAAATCCTGCATACAACATGTATTTTATACAAATTTTATATTTAATTATTTTTTGGATTTAGCGCCTTTTGGGTGAAATGATGGATTTAGCGCCTTTTGGTTGAAATCAAATTGAGGTCCCTTATGACTTATTCAGTGGCTTTTGTATAAAAAGAATGTAATCTGCATGAATATGCTAAAGAGATGTTTATTAGCCACAATTAACACAATTAGTTGCAAAAAAAAACTTGTACAAAGAAAAAGTATGCCCTTCTATGAAATGAAAACAAGCTCGAACTAGCTTGTCTTTTTAAGGGTTATCAGGTTATCTGTCACGTCAGCAAGGTCATCCATGATTAAATTGCTGGTGTGTATTGCAGTATTTGGGTGATTTAGTCAACACATAAACAAGGAAAACATTAAATGTAATATGGAAAACATATACACCATGCACACTGATTCTGGCTTTCTCAATGTGCATTGCCATTTATGTCCTTCTTTCTGATTGGTCAAAATGCCAATGGCTGACAGACTTGGGCCAATCAGATTAAAGAATAGAGAGTAAAATAATCGCCTTTTGGTTGAAATCTGAAATGGAAATAGCGCCTTTTGGTTGAAAGCATAAACTTCATATCATTTTTTTTTCTGAAATGATTTCATGAAAAATTGTTGTGCTTTAGATACACATAACAGAGGTCTGTTCAAATCATGAAGAACATGCAACTTGGTGAAAAGTGGATTTAGCGCCTTTTGGTTGCAAGCTCTTCAAATGCAGAAACTTCTGCTAAAAAATTATTTATTCATTTTTTTTATAATTTCAGGATGATTCTGAAAGAGATGGAGCACTCTTTCACAAGGAGATTGGTGAGTTTTTCTGGATTGCTCTAGAAAAAGTAACGGAGAAAATCCTCCATGTTTCGATGAATTCGACCCTTGGATCCACAAGCTGTCTCTTCCAGGAAACCGATGCCCACGATGCCCTCATCCAGTAGGGTGTTGAGGGAGACAGAATGAAAGGTAAGTTACATTTTTTTAATGTTTTGAATGTTTTCGCCTGTTGCAAATCTTCATACCATTACAACAGGAGG
>JAPZVO010000465.1:0-36994 GCA_029962745.1 Echinometra lucunter | reverse complement strand
AATTATACAATGACATCTTTGACCTTGAACTTTGACCTTGTGACCCCGAAATCTAATGAGAGCATCGCCCTTTCCATATGCATACATGAGCCAAGTTTGTTGAAACCGTCAAATGGTTACTGAGTTATCACAAGAACGAGCCATTTCTATGTAGATAATGACCTCTATGACCTTTGACCTTTGACCTTGAAGAACCCCAACAACTATCTCTCAGATCATTGTCCCTCCCATATGCATACCTGTGCCAAGTTTGAAGTTGATAGGTCAAATGGTTCTTAAGTTATCGCGAAGAACGAGCCATTTTTATGTGTTTTATTAACTCTATGACCTTGAACTTTGACCTTGTGACCCAAAATCTAGTCAGATCATTGTCCCTCCCATATGCATACCTGTGTCAAGTCTGAGGTTGATAGGTCAAATGGTTCTTAAGTTATCACGAGAACGAGCCATTTTTATTGTTTTATTACCTCTATGACCTTGACCTTTGACCTTGTGACTCCAAATCTAATCAGATCATTGTCCCTCCCATATGCCTACCTGTGGCCAAGTCTGAGGTTGTAAGTCAAATCAGTTCTTAAGTTTATTCGCGAGAACGAGCCATTTTATTATGTTTTTTATTACCTCTATGACCTTGACTTTAACCTTGTGACCCCCAAAATCTAATCAGATCATTGTCCCTCCAATATTGCATACCTTGGCCAAGTTTGAGGCGAGGCGATCTGTCAAATGGTTCTTAAGTTATCGCGAGAACGAGCCATTTTTATGTGTTTTATTACCTCTATGACCTTGACCTTTGACTTTGAGACTCCAAAATCTAATCAGATCATTGTCCCTCCCATATGGATACACAAGCCAAGTTTGAAGTTGATCTGTCAAACGGTTCTTAAGTTATCGCGAGAACAAAACGGGGACCGGACGGACGGACGGACGACCCGAAACATAATGCCCTCCGGCAACCACCTACGGTGGGCGGAGGCATAAAAAGTATCTATGAGGCATGCCACTTTTGGCATTTGTTTTGAGTATAGTTATACATAAAGAAGCTTCAATTGTATTTCAGAATCTATAGAGACCCACAATGAAGGCTTTTCAAAATGGCCGCCAAATTCCAATGTAATATCATTTGCTTTGCTCTAACTAACAATACTATGAAGCAGACAGATTTGTCTAGATTTGAATTAGTTTTGATTAAATACATGTATGTCCAACAATACTGTGACTGACAAAAAGAGAAGCCATCAATAAGGTCGCTTTTGAAAATGGCCACCAAATTTTGGATATGCCATGAAATGAATCAGCAAACAAAAATATTGAAATATTGATATATTTTCTTTATGGAACTCTTCATAATATTTGAGGATTGTTAGTAGTGTAGTGTTCACATCAATGCCCATCACAATTGCAATAAGATCTTAATTGAAGGTCAACACCATAACTTGTTGACGTTTTCTGTTTCTAATAAATAATACTGACAGAAGTACTTTTTCAACACTTATACTTCTCCAATTTCTTTACATAATTTTTTATCTTTAGAGAATATTCAACAATACATGAAAAGACCCCTCACCCAGAAAAATGGCTCCCTAAGTTGTAAGATATGTTCAGAAATTAAGGTACATGTAATTTGTAACTTTCGCGCTGTTATGTCCACAAAAATTTTCAAGTTCTACCGAAACACTATAAGTTTGAGGGGGTATGACAATTTCGTAAAACTGCCCTTTTCATTCTCTCTTTTTTTTTTTTTTGTTCATTTTTGTTGTTGTTGATTCCTTGCACAGAAATACATGTATATATCTTGATCAAAGATTGCATAATGTTGTTTAAATTTGTATATTGTTCCTTTTGTTTCAAAATACGAGATCCTTTCTTGCTCTAATTTCATTAAAGTTTACTTTTGACAAGTCATCCAGTAACATGTCATGAAGTTTATTTCATGCAAGCCTTTGTCTTGACTAAACATGTCATATTCCTCTTACATAATAACCCTACAGTTGCTGTACTTGGAAGCATTTCACAGATCAAGTAGTTCTCGAGAATGTTACAGTTCAGCTACTTTTCTTTCTAATAGTTATTTTTATCCATAATTAAATGTCATAATCCAACCTTCCTTTTTTTTTTTCTTCTCTTCTTTTCATGAAGGTCAAAAAAATAATAAAAAAAAACACAATATAGTATTCAATTTCCCACACAGGTATACAATTTGAAAAAGGTTTAACAAGTACCTTCAGGCTTTAATGAGGAGTTTCCATTCTTGTAATGTTTTACCAACTTAAATGAATTTGACTAAGATCTTTGATTTCTTGTTTTGAACCGAACAAACATATGTAAAACAACAATATGCAGTCTTTGATCAAGGGTTCAGGACGAGGGCAATAAATCTACTTCAGGCAATAAATGTTTTATCTCCCTCAAGGCCAGTCTATATCATATCAACCTATGAAGAGTGAGTATGTTACTGATACAAATACAAAATACAACCATTTCATGAACAAAGCATCCTGCTCATTATCAGGGGCAGCACGTGTCAGGCGAATTTTTCCTCCTGTAAAGAAGCTATTTGTTCCTGATAGTGCTTCAAGACATCTCTGTCTGTAGTTGTATTTCTTCTTCCCTGTATCTGTGTGGCTAAGTGTCCACCGGTCTCTACCATCTTCTTTTTTTATCTCAGCTGGAACTGCTGATGAAAGAGGGCAACCATCTGCAAGAATCATCAAGGAAACAGGAAGACCGGAATAGGCATAATTAGAAATTGCTTTTGAGCTTTAGAGCCACTAACGAACAGTAAAATAACATTGAACAAAATGAATAAAAGAAGAATGTGACCTGCTTCCACCATATGGCCTCCACCTACATTCGATTAACTTTCACTGGTGAATCAACTGTTCTTGAATTATGGCCGATAATAACAGAATAAAAAGGCCCCCAGGGGGATATGTTAAATTGAAGGCCTGTATTGTACATCATCCACGTAAACAGAAAACATAGAAAAAGGGACGCTTTTCAGCACAGGGCGGGGAACCTGGGGATCCAGTTTAGGGGTATAAAAAACAAGTACAATCAGAAAAAAAAAGGGTACCAAAAATCCCAAAAAAATCTGAGAAAAATAGGAGACAATGATGCAATCCTTGCATAAAAATGCCCTTTCAGGGTTAAGGGTATAAAAATTGGAGATGTAATACAGTACTTCCGTCCTACTTCAATCCCCGTTAGGGTGCTTTCATAAGTGATTTACGTGGGTGATGTACAGGTCTCAATGAGACATATTCCCCAGGGTAAATGGCACATGTTTACCGACTCCTTTGACGTAACAACCAAAAAGTCTGTTCACTCTTTGTTTCAACAGAATGCACATAAAAAGTTAAAAGTAAAGTGCTCAAGAAAGCTAAGGTACATGTACATGTAATCATTAATTAATACATTACTGACCCCAATGGTTTTTTGTAAATCTCAGACCCAAATCACTCATAATCTAATCAGATCCTCTTCTTAATGTGAAGCAAATTGGCCAAATTTGAGGTTCAAATTTGAATATTTTAAACAAACACACTAACAATGATATACCTGCAATTTTACAGGCTGACCTCTGTGGCCTTCATGTGCTCGAAATATCTCATCAATAGGTCTTCCGTCCCCCCCCCCCCCCAGGTCAGAGAGACCACGTGCATGTTCCAAAAATCTCTGAAACCACTTTGCCTGACAATGTATTTGACTTTTCACATGGAGATTTCCCTTACAAGTGGGGTGTTCTTCAGCTCCCATCAACGTTAGGGTATCAAATGAAGAATTTGGTCTTAGATGTTAGGGTATGAAATGCAGATTATCAGTAATTTGCTCTATATTTTGAAGTGTTACGACAAGGGTTGTTCCTCATGTTATATCTGATCATTTGCAACAGATATGCAATCTTCCCAGTGCCAAATATAAGTTCATCTTAACTGGATTATTTTTTTCTGACTAACTATGAGAGCTCTAATCATTGTCTGTGTCGATATGTGCTCATACAACAAGTTTGTGGACTCCTCGCTCTGTGAACCGCCTGAACCCTGGACAATCCGCCCACCACCCGGGGCTTGCAACCACACCACATTTGTTTCTAGCTTATCCATGCCATTCCATACCCTCTCCTTGCCTGCTGTCAGAACATCTACTCTGGACAGAGGTTTCATTCCAACTGTTGTCCGCTTGTGGAACTCCCTCCCTGACCATGTAGTAGGGAATGTCTCGATTGTAAAGACTCCAGTCGTTTAGTGCATGGATACCTCCTTAACCTAACATGATATAATCTTATTATTTAGAAATTTGAGAAGTTTTTTAATGTGTTTGACAATATAGTTAATGTTTCATTTAGAAAGCAGTGAACCATTTGATTGGCCCACTCAAGCTCTCAGTCAGAATCTGCTGCCCAGCATTCGGGGGCGAATTCGCCCCGAGCCCCCATGTATTTTTTCCCTGCCACTGGGAAAGTTGACGTTCGGCCTATTAGGAGCAGGCCGGTCTTACACTTAAGTCCATTTTTAGTGTGTGGATGCGCTTGAGTAGCACATACCTAGTCACATAATGCGGTGAGTGAGCCCTTCTATTATTTCAACGTGATTGTTATGCAGCGAGGCCATTGTTTTATTATTCGTCCAACAAAATGGCAGCTGCATGATCTCTCTCTATTTCATCATCAGTTTCTGACATAAAGAGGCAAAATATGGGAATTATCATCACCAAAATAGGATGGAAATGACTTCATATTATATTTATTTCAATACTGGCAAGGGTATTTGTATTTCTTGAAATTATTTAGCTGCTATAAACATGAAAATTCTAGCATGTTAGTTAGTACATCACCTGTTTTCTGTTGTATCATTTTTGGGAAATCCGGTTCCCGCCCGATATTTGGACAGGTACCCAACGTTCAAAAATACTTGAAATTCCCAGTCATAATGTTTATTTTGTTCAGTATCAGACTTTCCCACCTACTTGTCCTAACATTCTACAGGAAATTATATTACATGCACTTTGGGGGAACTTATCTATTGAGGGGATAAATAATGCTCACAATCCTGTGCCAGGGCAGTCAGCATAGAAAACCTGCATACTTTGCCTGCATGTCTTTGCCTTAAAGTTATGTAGCAGCAAACATATAGACAAGAGTTGCTTACTTCAGTTCCGTTGGCAGTCATGGTGTACGTCATTTCAACCCAGAGATAAGTTTGATGCAAGTGGAAAATTAAATGATGTACTACATGGAGAAGTTAGCGCACAGTATTTCAGACTCAATCTGAATATCTCATACTGTATATCAATAGCGATGGTAACAGTACTTGTATACTGCTCCCTGCAAAAACTTAATTAAGGGAGGATAACGATTGTGAACATAAAAGCCGAAGTTAGGGTGACATCGAAGTGTTGGAATCTCTGCTTCAAACTAATATGTTGAAATATACCTCTGTGACCTTTGCTCTTTGACCTACACACCCTGAACTCTAAAGAAATTATCCTGTTAGATAGATATTCTTGCACTAAGTCTGCAGTTCATATTTCAAAGGTTATAGAGATATTGCATTATTGAGTAGACAGACAGATGAACAGACAATCTGAAACATAATGAATGCCTCAACATCAAACCACATCACAAATATATCACTTTCAATTATGGCAAATATGTTATGATACAATTAGAGTACGAAACTGAAAAAAAAGAGGTTTTATTCAAGTTACACTGTGTCTTCCATATTTGAAGTTGATCCCTCAAATGGTTCAGAAGTTATCGCAAGGACATACAATTATCATGTACACAAAGATGTTCATGATCTTTTACCTTCACCTTGTGACCCTAAAATCTAATAAGATCATTTTCCGTCCCATATTCAGACATGACTCATGTTTTGAAGTTGATTTGTCAAATGGCTGAGTACACTATCACAAGAGCGAGTCATTTTCATGTACATAATTCCTTTTTAAGGGGGAATGTTGAGTTTGTTAGTCTGAAAGAACATAGACCTCATTAAGTAACCCATGTCTGCCGTGAAACATGTGCATAGTCAATTGCTTTCCCTTGATTGCTGTCTTTAAAAATTGCACCCCCCCCCCCAAAAAAAAAAAAAAAAAAAACCCTCAGAGCTTGTGAATGCTTAAATTGTACTCAGTGAATGACTGATAATGAAGCTACGAATTCCAGGCAAAAAATCATAATTCACATCAGGTTTTTAAAAAAAAATTTCTGAAGTCAAATTTTTTAAATGACATGCAACAGATGATGTCCCAGGCATTCTATGTTATTTCTGCAGCAGGATTTGTGTAATTGAGATGGGGAGGACAAGAGAGAAGGGGAGAATTCAATGGAGAATGATAGAGACAGGCAAGGGTCATTTTATAAGAATGACAAGGAGCGGGAATGAGAGGGGGAGGGAGAGAAAGATGATGACACAGAGAGAACTCACAGTGTACACTCAGTGGTGTTTGCATAGAGATGCATGTACATGTGCACACAGCACTATAAGTATCTCAGGTAGCGGAATGTGAAATTTTCACTTCACACTTTTCTTGCTGAATTAGACCCATTTTGCAATGTCTGTATTTAGGAAATTTGTAATTGCTGACCATGTCTATTTGTTTGGTGTCATTATGTCACCTCCACTCGCACATCAATATAAAAGTAATCAATAAACAATTCAAATTTCCCAAAGAACAAGGAGTCTCCCCCAACTACATACCTGATGTCTTTCATGTATATGACCTCTATGACCTGTGACCTATGACCTCATGAGCCCCAAATCTAATCAGATCATTTTTCCCTCCCATATGCATACATGACACACAAGTTTGAAGTTCATCCGTCAAATCGTTTTTATGCAACTTTCATGACCTTTATGACCTATGACCTTTGACCTTGTGAGACCCAAATCTAATCAGATCCTCGTCTTTCCCATATGCGTACATGATTCAAGTTTGAAGTTGATTCATCAAATGGTTCTTAAGTAATCATGAGAGCATGCATGGAAACAAAACAAAGTTTCATTCATAGAGGAATAAAAATAGTGTCAAAACAGGCCAAACTCGTGCAGGGGTTCGGAAGCACTGTCTATTGTTTAAAGGATGTAAGAAACATCTACAAGTCAGAGATTTCACCCATTTAAAAATTCTCCTGCATTCAAAAAGAATGAATGGAACAGTTTTGATCCCCACACAGGTTTGGTGAACTTTTTGAGTAAGGAAAGGGATGTTGGATGTTGCCAATTTTTTCAACATTCCCATCCTTTACAAAATGTATGTATGCTTGTGATGACATGACTCTATAATCCATAACAGGAAGTTTCTGTAAATCCTATTCGTTTGACTCATACTATTCATGATATTAATGATTTTTAAAAAGTAAGATTGTTTTCATTCTTCAGGCTGAAATGGATATCCTTTGGATATCCCCTTGAAAAGAGGAAAATTCTTTCAGTGTTTAGGGTTTTTCCTGTAAGATCTTATGCATGAAACTAATGCAATATGAAATGAAGACAATGAAAATCCACATTAATTTTTTCCCCTATGACAGATATGTTGCAAATATAAAAAAGTATGAAAGCATCTAAGACAAAATAAATGTTATAATACATTTGACCCCGAGTTACCTGAGTGCCTTAGGAAATTTCTAGAGATTGCATCTGCCAAACTCAAAGCTGTACCACCTGCCAATCTTGTCAGTAGCTCCTCAAGCTTGGCCTTTCCCCTTTTCATTTTTCCTTCTCAGACGTACTCGTTGCTTACTGCTGTCTGTTAACAAGTACAATGACAAAATAGTAATACATAGTATCAAAGTAGTAATACTTTTTATGAATGCATTGTGTAGAATGATATTCATTTCTACAGTATAAGCACAGTGCAACCTGTATCATTTTTATTGACCAAAACAATAAGAGGCCTTTCTTAAACTTATCTACATAGCCAACTATCTATATATCGGTCAGGGTTGTAATAAAAACATTTTCATTAAAAAAAAAAGTTTTAAAACGTTTTTTAATGGGTTTTTTTATGGCTCGGTGCTTTCAATTTTTTTATGGCTCGGTGCTTTCAATCAGAATTTTTCCCCCCGGGGGGATGTGTCTCATTGAGGCTTGTACATCATTTGTGTAAACAAAAATGTAGGAAAAGGGTCATTTTTAAGCACCAGGCGGGGAACCCAGGGATCCACTTTAGGGTATCAAAAACAGCAAAAATCAGAAAAAAGGGTATCAAATTCCCTAGTGCTGGAACCCGAAAAGGGTAGGAAATTGGATAGACCCTGACGATGGAATGAAAATATGACAAATCAATCGCTGTTATTGTGTGAAGAAAAGAAAAAATACCTCTCTTTTAATGAGAACATTCTTTAATGTGTTTACAAGTACGTTTTTTTTTACTTGAAAAACAGGGAAAAACATCTAGTTGAAGATATCTCTGCTTAGGGTATATAAAAACAATGCAAGATACCCTCAAATGGGTATGAAATATTGCACCTTTAAAGGGGTACCCAATGCTGAAACAATGTTAGTTCATTTAAAAGAGCGCTGTGACCAAGTTTCAAATGGGTACCCACTTTGACGTTAAAATGGTGTAAAAGTGGGTACCTTGTCGCGCAATTCTAGCACAATGCGCGCAACGCATAATACATATTGTACAGTCTAGCACCTAGCACAACTGCAATGCACGAAGCAGGGTACCCACTTTGACGTCATACCCCATCCCCAATTTTTTTGTCAACTCTTGACTTTTTATGAGAAAATTAGCCAAAATGCACTGATTTCGATTGAAAATCATCAAATTTCTAATGTGTATTCCTCTTATAATTCCATTCTCGATCATATAAAAAAATGTTTACCATTGTGTAATCACTTTAAAGATATATAGGCCTAGGCCTTCTGTTGGGGGGGGGGGTTGTTGCAATATCGCACCCCCCCCCCCCCCATCAGAAGGCCAAAATATCTATTTATATACTCTCACATACACTATCATATTGTGCTTAAAATTAGATTTATGTAAATAACCTGAAAAGATTAATTTCTTTTACCTGTATTTATAATGTAACCCGAGTGTGGAAGTATGCATATAACATGCGACTTGCCAACATTGTACCTACACAAATGTCAATACATGGGGCAACAATGAATTTTCAAAGCAACTGGTTTGTTTAAGTTTTTAAAGGTGAAGAAATAAAATATCATCTTTGGTTTTAACATATTTTGTAAACATTATAGTGACAATCAACATACTTCAAAATACAGTTCGATGAATTTGCACCTGGGGGTAAAAAACAAGGTCAAAATAAAGGTCAAGAGGTTATGACCTTTTAGATTGTGCCAGCACTCATTTTGATGCATTTTTTGGATTTCTTTCTGAATTTCCTTGTCAATGGTACCAGTTTCATGAAAATTGGTCATCCAGTTCTGGCACAATAGCTGTTTGAAAGTTGGGGGTCATGCCTATTTTTGCCAAAATGAAAAAAAAAAGGGCGGGCCGTAGCGCGGGGACCGACGGGCCGTTTCCAGTAATTCTATTTGTTTCATCCATGACACATGTTGAATTTTATGTGTACCAAATTTGAACACATTCTGAAAAAGTAGGATGTAATCCATTGGGTGAATCCAGAAGGAATGACCCACCTACATGTACCTTCTTAGTGATATTGCCGCTTGATTAATTTCCATGTCAATAGCGCGACCTCCGACATCTTACACCTGCTGGTCTCGCCACAGGCTCTAGGCGCGATCAGCGAAGAGCGGTAGACGCAGTGCGCACTCTCGCACGTATTTGGCGACCGGTGATACATGCGAGAGTGTGCGCTGTATACATAGAGATCTTATATATTGACACTAGAGGGCGTACATGTACCTCCCGCATTACTGTGACGAATTGATCAGGCCGTCCACCATCTTAATCCCGGCAAAAATCAACATAACCAGGTACGGGCTATAGGGGCTTAGCTTTGCAGCTGTATCATTACAAGGTGGATAAAGGCACCATTTTGGCACAAAACTTCCTTATGGACTAAATTTTATATTTTTGGAAGTGTACGTGTAACCACGCAAACCGATGTTGGAGTCAGGGGCAGGGGCAGGGAGGGGGTGACCCCTTAAGATGCTTAAATGTACATTGTTTGCAATTGGGTGAGCTTTACGATGGAATATAGGCACAAGTTGAGAAGTGAGAAATTTTCAGACAGGGTCTAGAAGATACAAATGTGTCCCTCCCTGAGAAAGGGGGGGGGGGGCTAAGGGTGAAACACTAAAGTGCCCCTTTGATAATAAATATGAACAATTTCCTGCCTATATGAGTAATGGATAGTTAGATTTTAACCAAATTTGGTTGGAATCATTCCTAACCAGAAAGAATTACCAAATCTGTTAAGTGCCTAGTGAGAAATGTGTTTGTTGGGGCAGCACTATCCGAACGTGCTCATGGGGCAGAAATAGAAGTGAATTTTTTTTTCAATGAGAAGCAGCTGGATTTTGGCCAAACGTGGTAGGAATCATCCTTCTGCAAACGGAAATTATAATTGTTCATAATCTGATTGTACTTTCACAACCTACTGATAAATATAATTTGTCATTTTTAGCAACAGGGGCACTTATATACAAATTTTGTCTCTAGGCCCAAGCCGCTTCGCCTATTCCCTCAGTGAGGTATACATGTAAGCACGCCTACCCAATTCGAACAACTTTAAACTTCCACTGCTTGGGGAAACATTCATTAAACAAAATTTAGGAAAATTGAAATTGTGCATTATTATATTGAGAAGCCCTAAAATGTGCATATATTTCTAATGCCCCATGGGCACTTTCGGTGCTACCCCTACCCTTTCACTCAGAAGTGAATCGCATGCATCTGAACAACTTCCATGCCCTCATATTAAATATGATTCCATTATTTCATTAAAATAGTTCCATACTCAGGGGACTTACATTGTACAAATATGTGTGTATTTTAACCAAAGGGGCACTTTGGGGTGTTTCCCATGATGCCACCTATTTTTTTTCGGGGGGGGGGGGGAGGGAACTCTTGTAAATAAATCGTTCCCATTTTAAAAAATATATCAAATCAATTATATTTTTGCCACTCCCTAAACTCACATACATGCAATACATTTCAGCATCCTAGGAAGGGTCATCCTCTCCATGCCACCCCCCCCCCCCCCCTGCATCTGCCCTAAAATGACAAGGAGATCACATTATAAAACATGAATATATTTGGTCATATGACTTTTAAATTGTATACAACGTTAAACAGAGGAAAATGGTAAAGTAATTGCAGAGAAATTGACATGCATGTATCTCAACTCGCTCCCATATACATGTAGGCTAGCATGCTTTAATCCGGGCAGAATCGGAGTGTTTGCCCGGATTAAGATGGCAGCCTGTCTGCTCTATTGCGCAGAGCAGCAGTGCACGCGCAAATTATGCGTAGTGAGTGCTCTAGTGTCAATATATAGAATCTCTATGGCTGCATGTAACGCTCTTCGCCGATCGCGCCTAGCACCTGTGGCGAGATTAGAAGGTGTAAGATGTCAGAGGTCATGCTATTGACATGGAAATTAATCAAGCAGTGATATCGCTAAGGTACATTGTAGGTACTTGTATCAATCAAAAGTCAATATTTTGAGTTTGAAAAATAAATTTTAGATTCTGATATCACAGTTAGATTTTCTAATCCACTGGTGAATTCCGAAGGTGGTTTGCAGTGCTAGCCGGGCATGTGAAAGTGTGATTTGGAGGCATAATATTTATGGCAGTGTATACAGCCACACGCGTGTGTCTTTACCTTACGGCCACACGCGTGTGGTTGTATCCACAGCATCGACATGAGGATACAGCCACACTCAACTGAATTCCCACTTATACATGCGCCGCTGCAGCTATCGCTAGTGTGCACTGCACTGCACAAGCAATGTGTATTCATGCGATGGTATGTGCTGCGACTTGGGTCGTCACGAAGGTTTTATCTCTCGATTTCACTTATTATACAAACAATATTTTCACTTCATTCTCACCTTGTCAGCAAGCAGGTGACAATATAGTACAATAGTGTTTGTATTTCAGTGAATTTCAAGAGATAAAACCTTCGTGACGATCCAAGTTCTGGGGTTTGGCAACACAGACACATGGCTTGTGCGTGCATACATACACACTAGCGATAGCAGTAGCGGCGCATAAAGTGGGAATTCAGTTGAGTGTGGCTGTATCCTCATGTCGATGCTGTGGATACAACCACACGCGTGTGGCCGTAAGGTAAAGACACACGCGTGTGGCTGTATACACTGCCCACATTTATTTTTTTCATTGGCCTACACTCATCAAATAAATATAGTAGCTATCTAGCTAATCTCTCCCTCTCCCTGTCTTTGGGTGGCTGTCGCAAAATTGAAAAAGGAAGTCTTCCAGAATCCAGAGAGCCTCGGGGCACTGCCGGAATGATGCTGGTAAGTAAATTCAAAACTTTTCTCCTCTGTTATCATGGTTATAGCAGCTCTAAAATTCTAAGTGAATTTATTTCGCGTTCATGTCGGCAATTAGTTTCTCTATTCAAAACACCGTTTTGACCTAGCCTATGGTCATGACAGTAGTAGTCCTTTTGCGACAGCCATTCAAATTTAGGGATATGACTTGGAATGATATAGATTCTAGAGTCTAGAGTTTATAATAGAGACCCATCACTTTCCATGCTCATGTCTGAAAAGTTAAGAATAGAAATGAATCCAGGTAGATCTATAAATGAATAAAGTGCAGCGACTGCCTCGTCAGCTGCTTGTTGCGCAGTGGTTTAAGCCACTGTCAGAACTTGATTACCAGTCATGCTAATGTTAATCGTGGCCAAGGTTCGAATCCCTGCGAGGCTGCGACGCTGACAATTTTTTTGTCGTTATGAAATTGTTGGTAATGCCAAATGGCGTTTATTCCTTTGACAAAACAGTTAAAGTGTGATGAATATTCTTCAATCAGGTCGCTGACAGTTGATCTCCGCTGTCATCCTCACTTCAGAGTCGCCTCAAAAGTGCCTACCGGAGACTTCTTGAGAGTCTCCTGACTAGCCTACTGAGTACGGGTACGGGTGGGCCATTCTGCAGCCAGTGTAGGCATGGTAGGCGGTGTACATGTATGATGTAGCTTTGCCTTTGGCTCTGCCTGGCTTTGGTTTGCATTCCATTGCTTTGCTATTATAATACTAGGTCTAATGCTGGATCATGCTAAATGTTAGACCTACCTTACTCCTTAACCTTTTCTTTTCCTTCAATCCGCGCTGTATTTGTACTAGAGCTGTTAATCTGCTGATTTCTATCTTGGTTGGATTTAGTAGTTTGGCTGGATTCATGTCGATGCGGACGTCAGCCGGATCGGACGGACGACGGCGGCGCGGCGTAGCTAGCTAGCTATCTGCGTGGAACTGAACCAAAAAAACCTAGCATGTGCACGTTACGCAATTACGAATCAGAGCGCTGGGGATATAGGCTACATACCAGATACGATGTTAATTTTTAATTATGAAATTAAAGTATGCATTCATGGGGCCTAGATAGCACGGAACTGATGGAAAAGAATGTAATGTTTTACAATAAAATTCATTTGTCATAAATAGCTGATAAGAATGTGTGATTAATTACTATTTTCATTTCAAATATTCAAGTCACATCTGAAAAATAGACTACTAGTATCTAGTATTTGGCGGTAATACGGCCGGGGGGGGGGGGGAGAGATATGGACGATGACTTTTACATTGCAATATGTCTTGTATAGGTATCTCGGTATCTCAGATAAATATAGGCCCTGCTAAGCGCCCGTCAAACCAAAAATCAAAATACGGCACCCAATCAACCTAGCAGGTTCATGCATACTTCATGCCCTACAACTCGTTGGGAGTCTATTCGAATGGGGTGCAATGGTGGGGGGGGGGGGGGGGGATGAATTACAATCGCACTACTGAAGCCTGAAGTTAGCCACCTTTTACGTACATAATTTTTAGACAACGCGGCCGCCAGATATCGACATTTTATTCAACCTGCTATTTCAGGCCATATACCTGTTATAAGACCGTTTGTACATTAGGTATATTGCCTGATTTAAGAAGGAGACCAGGTTGGTATAAACACACACCCTCATCCATCCGCACAGACCCCTTACACACGTTTTAATTTTCATTTTGCGAGCGAGCGAAGCGAGTGAGCCAAAAAATAACCACTTTTCTGGTTTTTTATCACATCTTCAAATAGAAATTCTAACATATGACGAGCGAGTGAAGCGAGCGAGCCAAAAAATAACCACTTTTTCAGTTTTTAATCGCATTTTTCTAAAATATGACGAGCGAGCGAAGCGAGCAAGCCAAGAAAGTAACCACTTTTTTGGTTTTCAATTGCATTTTCAAATAGAAATTCTAAAATAAGATGGTTGTTTATGACAGATTATTAAAAGTTTTACTAACTGATTAATTCGAATATCATTTCTTCCCTAAAAAGTGGGGGGGGGGGGATATTTGTACACGCCATCCCCTCCTCTCGAAAAAGTGGGGGGATATATCCCCCCCCCCCCCATCCCCCCCCCCCCCCCCCCATCCCCCCCCCCCGGGATTTACGCCAATGCATCATCTATTTCATATTAATTGTCTATTACTTTAAATCAATTGCCAACGCATCTATTAAAGAGGCGTTACTATTTTACCGAAACATGCCTATTTACACGAAGGTACATGAACAATGAATATCTGCTGTATTCATGTGACATGAGTTTTGGTAATAAATGATCAAAACAGTGATCAAATGAAATTATCTTTTTAATGGTCATCTACTTCAAAATTAATATTTTTGTTGTCATTATTATTATCTAAGTTATAATTGTTATTATTACCATCATCATAATCATCATCATCGTCGTCATCATTATCATCATTATTATCATCATCATATTTTTTTTCATTATTACAACACAAACATAATCTACACACCGTCATTAGTAGATTTGAAGCAGTCGATATTATAGGTTTGACAATACAAAATCAATAAAACAGCCGCATATTAAGCTGAAAAAAAATATTTTTTTTCATGCACTTTGACGCTGAAGAAAAAATGATTTTTTTTTCTATTTTTTTTACCTGGTATATCATTATGAAATCATTCACGACACTAATTGATAATTTTCTCATTTCATCGTTTCCTATTTTTCTCTCACATGTTTCGATTAGCTAGCTAAGCGTATAAGCAGTCAGACCATTAGTGAAATTAAAACTTTCAGTGACATCTGATGCCGGTGCGTTTAGCATCATGAATTATTTCAAATACCTATAAATAATTTTGATCAATTTTACTAACAATGTGTACATTGTGAGCCGCAAAAAGGAAATTCAGATACTACAGTAAAATCGTACCAGTCAGTACATAATAAGAGTAGATTTGGTTTATTATAGGAGTCATAAATGAAACCCTTAGTTCATACATTCTCTAAATTTGACCGCTTGATCAATTTAGACCAAGGAAGGTCAAACACTCTCTCTTATGTCAGGTGGTGCCTATAGGTACTGCTGTGGCCCTCACAAGAGCTCGCCGTCCATCCCTTTCCCTAGCTGTGTGTGAAGCCAGAGCTTAACTTCCCACTGCTGACTTCATATTATCTGTCCATGCTGTAATAGGACGACCTCTAGCTCTCCGACCTTCAACTGCTCCCTGTATGATCAACTTTTCAATACTGTTATCCTTTCTCATGATGTGGCTAAAGTATTTCATCTTTCTTGTCCTAACACTTTCCCTCAGAATCAAGTCTGAACCAATTTTCTCCAGCACCCACTTATTAGTCTTCTTTTCATGCCATGACACTCTAAGGAGCCTCCTATAGCACCAGATTTCAAAGGCATCGATTCTTTTATTATCACTTTTCGTTGGCGCCCATGACTCACTGCCGTAAGATGCAATGGCAAAGACTATTGCCCTCAACAGACGAAGTTTAAGATCGATTGGCAAGCCTCTACTGTTCCAAATGTTGACCATCTTCTGGGTGGAACTCCTTACCATCGCTAATCTCCTTTTAATTTCATTGGTGCTGTCACTCTTGATGTTAATTAGGGATCCCAAGTAGTCAAATTCCTCTGCAACCTCAATTTTCTGCCCATCCAACAAAAAACCATCAGCTATGTTGTTCTCTCTGTCCAAAACCATTATCTTAGTCTTCTTGGTGTTGAGAAGCAGACCCTTCCTCTCACTTGCTGTTTTAACTCTTGTCAATAATTCCATCAACTCCTCCCTACTTCTGCACAGGAGTGTGGTGTCATCTACATATCGAAGATCTGCAATCCTCTGACCTCCAACTCGGATACTTCCATCAAAGCCATCTAATGCCTCCCTCATAATTTCCTCTGAGTAGATATTAAAAAGATTCGGTGATAATACGCATCCTTGACGGAGTCCCCTTCCTATATCAAGCAATCTGTATCTCCACCACTTGTTCTTACTGCTGACTCCTGTTCCTGGTATAACTTACTGACCAGATCAACTATGTGCTTTGGGAAGCTCATCCTCTCCATGACTTCCCACATCTCCTTGTGGCTGACACAGTCAAAGGCTTTTGAATAGTCGATGTAGGGGGAGTTTGTGTTCCTTGCATTTTTCGATAATATTACGAATGTTGCATATCTGATCTCTCGTTCTTCTTCCTACAGAAACCTGCTTGTGTGATCATGGTGATATAAATTTCTTCTGACAGCTTCACCTTAGCTCTTTTGATGATGATTCGGAGCATGATCTTGCTGGCATGGGATATCAGACTGATGGTACGATAGTTAGAACAGTCTTTTAAGTTACCCTTCTTTGGTATGGGGACAAACATGGCTCTACACCAATCGAGAGGCCATTCTTCTTTGTTCACTATCTTACTACACAGTCACCATTAATCTAGCCCTTCTTCTCCAGTTGATTTCCAATGGGGAAGGTAATACGACATACACGTTCTCCCTGCAACGACAAGTACTCCGCGTCAAACTATCCTAATTTTCATCTTTAACGATATTGAACCCTCCCGATTAGGACATCGTCAAACACTACAAACAGAAATATCTTCCCTGAATCCGTGGGGAGTTTGAGAAGTTTTTCCCCTAGGGCCGGTCAATACTTGGGCTTGATGACTTTTCAATTTATGGTCTGAGGACCTATTTTGCAGGCTTCAGGGCCGGTCATATCAAAATTTCTGACCAATTTCAGTCTCAGCCCACCCCTACATATGATAGGCAGCCATCCAAATTATTCATTTATTGAAGACATTATCAACTACTATACTATCATTCAGCTATTTCTCTTTATTTTGTAAAACGATATCAGGGCTTACTGAATATGGTTTCACTTTTGGTGACTCACATTAGTCGGTCCTTGAGGTCTCTAGCGCCATTGCCATAAACAAAAAAGGACATTTATCTTGACTAACCACGATATTGACATCAAACTAAACCATGGATGGGGAAGGTAGTACGACATACACGTTCTCCCTGCAACGACAAGTACTCCGCGTCAAACTATCCTAATTTTTAATTTTAACGATATTGAACCCTCCCCATTATAGGACATCGTGAAGGCATATCGAAACGACTCCGTTTACTTTGATTCATGTATTTCAGCAGTTCAGTGAGGAAGCCACTTTATAAAGGCCCAGGTTCATGCTGTAGATGGTGGGGGTAGGGGCTATTGTTGAAAGGGATTTTTTCTTAGAACTCGTATACTTTTCTATTTGTAATACTTTTTCTGTGTGCAATACTCAAAATTATTGACTCACACGAAGATTCCCTAACCCTCTAACTGCAAGTGCAAATATTTTTTTCCTCTTTTTTTCCCCTTGGTTCAAAATGTCTAAACTTCAACACAGCGAAGAAGTGAGAAGATATATTTCTTTTCATTGCCCCCCCCCCCCTCCTTCGCCTATCTCTCTCACTATCTCTCTCCATCTCTCCCCATCCCCCTTCCCGTCCCCTCTCTCACAATAGCTATGAATCATTATCACTGTAGATGAATGTTTGGAGTTGCTATGCCAATAACATATCTTCACCAAAATATCACCGACCCAAACCTAATTCATTAGCCGTTTGTTGCCGATTAATTCGCATTATGGCGAGCCATGAGCTATGACCGCCATGCATCAACTAATCACTAAAATGAAAGTGATCATTCTTTGTCTACCAACTGCATTTCATAGTTCTTGATCATATTCAAATTGAAAATTATACATGTGAAATATTTATATTAATTTCTATTTTCAGTGTATCCATTCACGACTTTTCAGCAAATGGCGCCACAATGGCCTATCCACCAACTGATCAACTGTTCGATTTTTTTGATATGCTGTTCGGGAGCCCTTCGATATCTCTCTGTCTTCGTTTTAATTATTTCTAGGGGAGGGGTTTGAAAAGTCATATTTTCTTTGTCAATTCCCGGAAGAGGAATGTTATCAATATTATTCATTTTTTCCGCCTAAAACTGCAGAAACTATTACAAGGGTTATCTTCCCATGCATTATTTGGCAACTTATGGGTCCTTTTTATGATTCATGATGATAGTTGTAATGTCATATTATATGTTTTACTGAAAATTTGTATAATCGTCTAAGGACGCATTATTTTAATGACTGAACTTGTCAACTCTACCATTCGCTATACATCATGTCATAAAGTCACCACGTAGCAGGTATTCTTATATTGTACACTATGGACTTACCATGCTTACTTATCAATTTGAACTCAGACTCGATTTATCATTTAGCTATTCAGTAAGTGCGTGGGATTGTATGAATAATAAATGAACGAACGAATGAAATTTTGTTAGCAAAACTTGATCATCATACAATGAACTTTTGAAATACACTTCTTTGATAATATAGGACACCACCAGATGAAAATAATTATAAAACCACTGGAATACTCATTCTCCGTGGCGACTTGAAGCTATTTAGTTATTCATTAAGCTCTTTATTCTGTTTTCTATACCCAGGGCGGTCTCTTAAGTACATTAAAACTGCTTTGCAAAGAATTAGTGTTAATAATGTACTTTAAAAATGTGTTCAAATATGCTGTTAAAAGTGGTCAAATTTACCCAATATTGGCCATAAAGGGAACATGAATGTTTGTTGTGTCAAATGTTACTCATTACTACGTACTGGGTATATTTTTATAAAATGTTTAAGTCGACATTGGGTAAAGTGTTACCCACAAACATGCAGCTTAGCTGTAATACTTAGTATTTGGTAGAATTTCACCTTCCCTTTTGGAGTGTATAATAACACTACGTGGCTCACAACAGCCACAACTACATCACCATCAATAACCATGATAACATTAACGTTGGTGATATTAACAACAACACGAACGACAACTTTAACAACTAACAATTTCAGCAGCAGCTGCAGCAATATTGTCGTATCCCCAGTTAGAAGAATATATTAATTCAACTCAAAACCATCGAAAGGGAATTTGGATGAATATTTCATTCGGGATGTGCTGGAACATGGAACAATACCAATCAGGTAATTGCTCCTTACTTTTTGTCTCCGTCAAGCCATTTCCAGAAACTAATTTTGGGGGGATTCGGCAAGGACGACGAGTGGATTAAAACCGTCAAAGCAGCAAAGAAAACTAAAGCAAAAGGTCGTGGTGGTGATTATCATAATGATAATAATTTATCATTAAAATGATAATCATGATGAATATCAAATTGATAATCATTTATCTTGTAGCGGGTGAAATTGATAGGACAAACATAAGAAAAAAAAAACAAGGTGAACTTGGCACTAGAGCAGGATACTGGCATGAATATCAGGTTTCAGTATCAATCTTTTATCGTAATTCGGATTAAAAGCAACGCAGTGCAAGGTCCAGTTTGCAATAGTGTATTTTTTTCGTTGATGTTTATGTATACTCTTAAAACAAATCATTTAAAACGACTAGATGAAAGGGTCAGTTGGGTTCAATTAAAATACTAGTCATTTTTAATACTATATTTTAGTCATTTGTGACCACTTTCTAGTCGTATTTGGACTAGAACTCAGTCATTTCCACCGGCATAAATCCACTCTGAGGAGTGGGGGGGATGATTGACTTTTTTGACGATTTTTTTTTCTGTCGATCTCACACTTAAGTATAAGCACACACCCTCACTGACCCCCACAGACCACCTACACACATTTTAATATTTATTTTGCGAGCGAGCGAAGCGAGCGAGCCAAAAATAACCACTTTTTGGGTTTTCAATCGCATTTTCAAATAGAAATTCTAAAATATGATGGTTGTTTATGACAGATATTCAAAGATTTTACTAACGGATTAATTAAAATATATTTTCTTTCTTAAAAAGTAGGGGGGATATTTGTACACGCCATCCCCCCCCCCCCTCCAAAAAGTGGGTGGATATATCCCCCCATCCCCCCCCCCCCCCCGGGATTTACGCCAGTGGATATAGGCCAGCTACTTATCTCTTTCAATGCATTGACAGACTTTCAAAGAAATGCACCGAAAATGCCATTTTTTTTTTTCTTTATACAACCACTAATAATCAGAGGTGGGAGGTAGTCACATGAGATGATAATACGTGGAAAGACTTACGCTAAAGAATTTATCAAGTGTTACTGTTATCCCGAATATTATTATGATGTTATACATTTGTACCTCTCCCCCCTCAAAAAAATCACGGATAGGCCCATGACCTTGGGATAATTAACTTTGAAAATCTGATCAACCCAAAACATTTATATTTTTTTTGCAATTATCTCCTTCACAACCCTCAATTACTCCATCATCTCCCATTCCCCCCCCCCCTCTCTCTCTCTCTCTTTCTCTCTGACACCCTCGAATTTTCATCAAATAATCTCGCCTGAATTGATTTTTTATCTCTTTCTTCCTGTATCTGTCTCTATCTCTCGTTCCATAGTTGTTTATAGTTGTATTACAATTAATAATTGTAATACATGTATCCTATTCTTATAAAAATTGCAACGATTTACATGATCAATATCAAACTACACTTACAGTCAAAATTAAATATGGATTTGCTATGTAATGATTATTTTGTCTACATGGTGATTACATGTTTATAAGTTCATTCTGATAAAAGAGAAACTAGATCAGCCTTCAATCATCGTTTACAAGTAAAATATATTTCATATTAATCATAACAATTTTCTAATCATATACTCTGTTCAGAACTTGCGACAAAATGAAAGTAGACTATAGAGTTTTACATCACTATCATCTACATGCTAGTAATTTGAATTACAATGTACCAAGGCCAAATTGAATCCTTACATTAAAATAATACTTAGATATGTAAATGAATGTTTAACAGAGCACTTAGTCTGATTTTGAGCACAACTCAGATAGAACGAGCTATTCTATATCCCTTTACAAGTTATGAATAAAATTCATTATAACACAACTGAAAACAGTGATTTTGTAACTTACATACCCATCAATCAATCCAATACATTGGGTGATTTAGATTACGGTGTTGGAGGCTGGTGTTGGTGTTGTGAGAACACCAACACCAGCCTTAACACCGAACTTGAAATCAGGCTGGTGTTGGGATTGACCTCGCAAGATTTGACGTATTTCCGGTAGTCAGTGTTGCTTTCTGGTGTTGAATGTCGTCTTCTGAACCGAGTATCACGGTTCGTGTTGACGATTTACATGTAATTTCCCCATTCACCAACGCCAGCCCCCTAAGGATTAGGAAATTCATGATTTCAAGCACGGTGTTGGTTTTGGTGTTGTAATCATACATGTTATTGCTGCTTGTCCCTCGCGGAGCCTGCGGCACTTTTTGCTACGGCCACTGGTGACATGTTGGTGGTTAAACCCATTTTGCAGTCATAACAACTTGGAATAATCAAAACCATATATTTTCCTTGGAAGAGTGATAATTTTCCTCTTGAATTCTTCAATTGATTATGCAATTCAAATCCAATAAGATGTACATTTATTAGAAATTCTGAGGGGAAATGATTTTATCGTCGATATTTTGCGCTATAGCGTATGACGTCACTCGGTGTTGAGCTATCGATCAGATGAGCGGTATCGTCCCTCAAAACTCACCGACGGTGTTGGAGCTCCGTTCAGCAGCCTTTCCACGCTCTCAACACCAACACCAACACCACCCTATAAATTCATGTAAACGTCACGATAAGAATTCGAGAAGATTCCATAACAAAAAAATGTTTCAATCCGCCATGGCTTTGCAACGTGGAGACTGCATGTATGTACGTTGACATTGTCGATGTGCAAGATATTGTGCAAAGGGTTCAGAAATTTGTTTTATTCGTGTTTGATACCACCATGACTGAATACATGTTAAATTTTCCTTCTTCCAAACATAAATCTGTAGTCGAGTATTCCATATTCTTGTCGGTGAAACATTTCTGTGCCCATCCTTGTGCGTATATTTCCTCCACGACCTTTGACTGCTTTTGCCTTACTCTCTCTATTTCCCTCCATTTCCATAAGAGCTTATACTGTATATATTCTTTTGCACATTTACTTTGTTTGATATTTCAAATTACGTAAACGTATCCTGTCATTGTAAAAAAATATATATGATATATAAATAGATATGTATATTTGATTTTTTTTCTTCAAAATTTGTTGATATTTGTTTTTTGAAAATGAAAATAAACTCTTGAACTCTTGAACTGTGAACTCTTAAACAGTGTTAAAAAAAGAGTAAACGCTTTCACTCTGTTTGGGGTGAATTTAAGAAAACAGTGAATTTAGAGTGAATGAAAAGTAAAATTGGATATTCACTCTTTATTCACTCTATATAAAGCATACGTGATCACTCAAAAATCCTTGAGTGATCACTGAGGTCACCCCTAAAAAAGTGAATATCACAATTTCATGCACTCTTTTCTTTAATTCACCCCTACCAGAGTGAATACGTTCATTCTTTTTTTTCATAGAGAGAGTTACTCTCTTTATGAAAGAAAAAGAATGAACGTACTCTCTTTACGAAAAAAAAGAGTGAACGTATTCACTAAATCTGTTTTAGCTGCTGTACCCATTCAACACTTCAAAAACATAACCCTACACATCAAAAGAAGCAACTCTGAAAAAAACGTTACTCCTGTGGTGTAATTACATTCCTTACTGGTTATCGAACTTATCGAAGTACGTTTGCAAAGTGAATCTGAAATATCAGGCCACTGTTTTCATTGCAATGATGGGGTAACTGTGATCGTAAGCAGTCATTACAGGGAAGGCATGCATCCACGGTCGATTACCTATCCAAACTCGTATTCGAGGTCTTTCTATCGCTGCCATGGACCATGTGACAAGGATGAAAGCGATCACCTTATGATTAGTATCCGTCATCACTTAATTGAAACCTTGAGCGTAGAAGCTTAGAATGAGCTAATGACTTTTGTTCACACCAAACCACTACATAATTCCATTAAGTACCCGTGATGGAATACTCAGGATATTAATTATTATTAACCGGCATGACCGATATATGTAATAACTCACTTTCTAATCTCTGTTTCCCCACCCCATCCACTCGTTTTCTAACTTTCTCGTGCTCTCTCTCTCTCTCTCTCTCTCTTTCTCTCTCTCTCTCTCTCTTCCCCTGTTTATCAAAATACATTCATTGTCTATGTATCTATCCCCTCTGTCTCTTTCTCTCCCTCTCTTCCTGTTTATCAAAATACTCTCTCTGTCTATGTATCTATCCCCCTCCCCCCCCCCATCTCTCTCTCTCTCTCTCTCTCTCTCTATCGTTCCCCTCTATTTCGCATTCTCCCCGCTCTTTCTCTCTAGCTTACAGAATGATCTCAGGACCCCCGTTACATAAAACTTGTTATCAATTACACGTTGCAATAACTGTTGCAAGCTACTGAAATCCTTCATCTGATTAGCTAAGAGCAATTTTGTCATAGACATGTGGCAGTTGTTACTGATAACAAGTTTTATGAAACGGGGCCCTGAGTAACCATTGTGGCTATAGACAATATTATTTGACTATAAATGGCATACAGAACTTTCCTTTACCCTATTCGATTTTCGACTGAATATGCAACGTTGCAAATAATATGCACAGTTAATCAAAATTGTTATATAGATCATAGATCGTCAAGGCTCAAAAACAGTATGAGAAAGTGTAAAAACACAGTTCTGACGGAGATGTGACAGTAGACATGGTAGATACTATAATCATCGTGTGTAGTTTCATGTATCATTATAGAGCACGTGCTATAACTCGATTTATGTATATCATCCAGAACACCACACGTAAACCGTGCTTTTTCATCCATAAATATTTGCATGACTGAAAACAATATGGAAATATTTATAGAGCAAAGACACATTGTGAGTGGATGATATGAAATACACAACTCGAAATAAGATTTTTGTTTCATACAGAACATTACATCACAGTTCTAATTGCAATTAATCAATGAAGTACCCACCTCCTGCATTTAAAAAGAAGAAGAAGAAGAAGAAACAAATCTGAATTACATTACATTACACTTCTAAAAAGGGAATTATGATAGTAAAAGTTATTCAATTAGAAAAGTAATATTTTTCAGAAGGCTTTTCACTTTATCTAATCAATGAACCGTTTCATCCTCCTCCCCCCCCCCCCCCCCCCCCCCCCTCTCGACAGAAAAAAAGAAAAAGTAAATCTGTTCTTGATCACATGATACTTGATAATAATCATTCCATGGATTACAAAGACATTCAAAAGCAGTCGGTAATGTTATGTCAGTCACAACGTGAGACCATGCGTATTGTTGAACGAGGTCAAATAATAATACATTAAGGTTCTTGACAGTGCTGAGTGTAATGAGACTATTTCATATTAATTTATGCACTGGTACTTCATAGTTTTATCCCACGTCTTACCTCATTGGCATTTTTCTCCTCCTTTGGTGTTTTTTTTTTTTTTTTTTTTAATTTAAGTTTTATTTGTAAATCTGTTTTTTGAATAATATTTTTGTCAGACGTTGTTGTTGAAGATATTATCTGAGTATGAATTATTTTTATGTATATGTGTATATATATATATATATTGTATATGTGCTTTTACAAAAGAAGCAAATAAATAATAAATAAAATTAAACTGGGCTAGTAACAGGCGGTGTCTTTGAGTAAACAAGCGTTTAACATGTTTAAGGAGTTACATAATCATTAAATGCATGCTATGATTATCAACAGACATTGATATGATGAAGATGAAAAAATCAGTTAATCAATCAATCAATAATCTGTAATTTTCTGTTATTATCTCCAGAAGTAGTATGCCTACAGTAACTCACCAATGCCCTACTGAAATTGTACATTGTATATGTGCATGAAAGCCTATTTGATATTTTCATTTTGATGAAATGGGTAATAAATAAACATTTCATTGATTTAGAGAACGAGGTCGGTGCTGGAAGGTCATGCAATAGACATGATAGAGATGACTGCTTTCAATTGCTAGCTATGGCGTATTTGACGGCGGGGCAAGGGGAAAATTTGCCGCTCTTGACAGAGTTTCTACAAAAAAATATATAATGCAGCTTCGCGTCAAATACTGGTGAATAAGCAGAACAAGGATTTATGTAATTCCATAGTAATAAGACTTCACATGTATCACACAAAGCATAATAGGTCTCAAATGAATTTCCCAAATTTGTCCCCCTCCCCCTCCCCCTCCCCCTCCTTTCTGTAGCACAAATCAGGGTCCTTTAAAAAATGGTTTCACAGCTGAACTACAGTTTGGCTCAAAAGTGTACCTACACTTAAAAACGGAAAATTGTTTTCGCCACACATTCTCACCTTCACTCATTCCTACCAACTTAGCCCTTCCCTTCTGACAGTGACATTTAATTTCTACCCTATGGAACGTCAAATGAAATCACCGGAGAACGATTTTTTTTTTTTTTAACAATTCCAATGTTTGTTACAGTCGTGATGATGTCAGAAAAAAATGCTTCTCTATCGGTTTATGTAAACTTTTGGGCCCAACTGTATACATTGTAGGCCTATGTATGGATCACCTTAAACTAAAACTGTCCCTCCCCCCCCCCCCCCCCCCCACAACTGAATACGCCACTGATTGTTGATGTTTTATGAACACTGAGAGGAACAAATCTCCTGCTGACATGCCGGACTATCAACAAATTCGACCTATGTCACTGGAAATCCAACCACCGAATTGATATACTGGTAATAAATGGATCATTTCATTACCATCTGCTGTTTTATAGTATGACACCTTCATCGTAGTATGCAACGATGGAGCTTCTGTTTCTCCCTCCCTCTCTCTCTCCCCTTCTCTCTCTTTCTCTCTCCCACCTATCTATCTATCGCGCTCCTTTTCTAATTTACTTTTTTCTCCCTTTCCTCTAATTATGTTCTTCTCTTACTTTCACTTCTCACACCTCTCTTCTGTTACAGTTTCTCTTCTACCCCATCCATGCCATCCGTTTTCCTCTCTTTCATTATGCTATCTCTCTCCCTCTCTCTATACCTCTTCTTTTCTTCACTCATTTCATTCTTATTGTCATTCTTCTACTCTTTCTTTCTTGCTCTAAATACATTTATCTCTTTATTTCTCACACATTCTCTCACTCTTCCCCTTTCTCTTACCCCTCTTCTCCCTCTCTTTACCTCTTCCTCTGTTTTGTTTCAGATATGATTGTATACCACTCTAAATGACCCTTCCCCATCCTCTTTCGCCAATCTAAACCGCTGTAGTTTTATTTTATGGTCCCATTTTCCCGGCCATTAGCTGATCATGCTCGAGACGCTATACATAAGCATAGCTTTGGTTGTAAGCCCAGTGCAGTGCACATTTAAGGTGGTGCTGCCGAAGATTCAACGACATGGGGTGGCGTGAGAACACCGGAGCATGGCGCCAAATTGTATCCTCCAAGAAACTACTTATTCCTCTTTCTTCCACCCGTTCTCTCTCTTTCTCTCTCTCTCTCCCTCTCTCTCTCCCTCTCTCTCTCTCCCTCTCTGCGAGGGAACGAGGTACACACTTGTGAAGAAACATACACATGTAGATGGAGTAAAACGAATGTGAAGAAATGTGAGACACGGGCAAGAGAAATACAAAGATATAACATGATGACACAAAGCGTTTTGAGTCATGTGAGTACTACATGCATAAACTACATTATGACATTTAGTAAAATGAATGGAAAGCCGGACAGTCTCGGATCACTGTTTCAGTTATTAGGATCCTCAATTACAACACACCTTGCTACAAGGCCTACCATGCCTACTCGGTCTTTACTTCTAACCAAGCCTCCTCATACTCCTGTCACACCGACGCAACCGAAACCGGATCGATTCCAAAACCGACTGAATCTTGGTCATTCGGAGTAATGTAATTTCATTTTGTTTGGCCTCCTCTCGGGCTGGTGTCCGCCACGCTGGTGTGACACAGGTACATGGATGAAACATAACGGCCCGAGGCTTACAACTGTTTCGGCATGACGTACTCTGCGGGTCAACCTGGCCAAACCCCGGCACAGGCCGCCGAACTCCTCCTGGCTGATTGCACTTTCTCCAACGCCAAGGCCTTACAAGAGAAACATATCCCCTTTAACCTGTTTAAAGGTACACATCGGTTTTACTTTAGGTTGAGTTAACATCTATATTTGATGATGATGATGATGATAATAATGACGACGACGACGACGACGGCGACGGCGACGACGATGATGATGATAATGCCAGTCATCGGTCTTACTATGATGTATAAAGTCGTTAATATATGTATTTCTCTCTACGACAATGCACCCTTGAGGAATTTGAGGCATAGGCCTGATGCTACACACTAAGAAAAAAAATGTGCAAATTTGCACCCTAAATGCAACACTGGCAGAGCCTTTTTCGGTGTAATCTTGCACCCTACATGAATAAGGTGCAAAAATGCACCTTTTTGTTCTTGTTTGCACCCGAAAATGTCCGTTTGCACCCTGAAAGGTGCAAATCTGCACCTTCCCTAAACAGCCAAAAGGATTACTAATCTGCACCCTTTAGGGTGTAAAATATAGCTAACTGCACCCTCAAAGGTGCAAAAAGCTTATAAGGGTGCAAAGTTGCACCCAAAAAGGATCAGCCAGTGTTGCATTTGAAGGGTGCAAAATTGCACCTTTTTTCTTAGTGGGTATTCATATCGACATGAGGGAAGTGATAAAAAGCAAAGTGTGGAAAACACGCTCATATGGTAAAAGAGTTCAAGGCAAATGTAATTTGGACATTAAGATTGCTATACTTATTTAAAACTGCCACTCTTTGAGATGATAATGATACGACGATAATCACCTGCTAATTGTATTGATTTACCAGCTTCAATTTAATTTGAAACATAATACCTCATTACATCAGGGCCTCGTTGCATAAAACTTACCATTAATGTTAACGTCACCATGGTAACATTGCTCAACAGCCAATATAATTCAAGGTTTCGATGAAAGCTACCATTAATCGTGTTGATTGCAAAGTTACCATGAATCATCATGATCATGTCTACCGTAAGTTTTATGCAGCGGTGCCCAGGTGTATACCACCGTATAACACCATTCACGTCGAAGCATTCTTTTTATCAAATAAAAAACATAAATATATTATACGTCTGTGCTGTGATACACATCATGCTTAGAGCAGGAAGTCATTCAGCTCTGAGTCTTGAAAAACTCCCCGCCCTTGATTTAAGGAATCATCAACCATTTTAGAATAATTATGTGAATCATAATACGGCAAATTATTTTTCATCTATCAGCACTTTACCAAAGCAAAGATTTGAATTCTTTTAGAATTATGCAAATTCTATCTTGGACCGAGTAATAAAGTGAGGTATCTTTTTTTTTATTCATTCTACCATCCAATACACAATATCGGTCTTAATTTGCAAACTGAAATAACAGGACCGGTTTGTTTACGGTTTAAGTATTATCAAAATATCGATGAAAACAATCTCTATGAATACCCAGCCGTGACTGGATGAAAATAAAGGAAAGCTAGGTTAGGATGAGTCGTTCCGAAATATTACACGGTGTTGCAGACGGGAATAAAAGATTTTAGAATAACAAATGCATATTATTATGTTTGGGTTGTAAACAGATACATCATGAGTCTAGCTTCGTCATTTGCGATTTTGGATGTATATTATAATGAGTGATGGAAAAACAGGTATGTTGCAAATTTTCTGCCCCAGTCCCCTTGACAAAAGGGAATAAAGGATTTTAGAATAACAAATGCATATTATTGTGTTTGGGTTGTACACAGTCTAGCTTCGTCATTTGCGATTTTGGATGTATATCATAATGAGTGATGGAAAAACAGGTATGTTGCAAATTTTCTGCCCCAGTCCCCTTGACAAAAGGAAGTAGAGAGAGCGTTGAGTGTCCGTTAGCGCATGCGTTTTACCTGGCGAAAGTGGCAAAACGTGCATCGGAAGGTCATGGAAATTCCACATGACGCGGGGAAACAAAATATGCTCCAATTGCAACATGGGTATGATGAAGGTAATATAAAACTGATATTATCAAGCTTGTGAACGTATAGCGCTCCAAAGAGGTCCCCTTTTGGTAGAGGGGCGGATGAGGGGATGGTTGCGTGAAGGACGGGGGTTGGGGATGGGTGCGTTCGTGCACCTGTACCCTTTCCACGTTTAGACAGGTAGATGCTAGCGCGTTGTACCCCTAATGGCATATTTTGTGTTTTCAATTGATTATACGCTTTATTCATTCGCTGCTCATGTTGAAGAAAATGTCAGAATCAATTATTCGTGGGGGAAGTCCTTCAAATTTCATATTGCCCCTGCTTCATAACACCGCGTCAGGACGAATAGGTCACTCGGCAGTGTTGGAGGATATGATGATAAGAAAAACTACCCACTCTGTTTTTGTTTGCTCTGTTTGTGTTTGTCACGGATTGCATGGTTCCCTGTCACCCGCATTCTCTATTCTCCGATTATAAGCCTTGCATGAAGTCTGGGTATCAATGGTATAAAGGAGACATCACATTATGCCTCGTTAAACTTTTAGAATATTCACATTCTTCGTAGCCATTTCTTCAAGGACGTTTGCTATGAACAATATCTTGCCTTTATGAATTCATATTTTCTCCTCTTTTTCGTTCCTTTCTTTCTTTTAAACATAAAATTTCACTATAGAATTATGGCAGAAAATAGATTTTTTTAATGTGTGTGGCTTTCCTGTTGTTAATTCATCTGAATATTAGGGTTTCTTCCCTTTTTTACTTTTCCCCGCCTACGATTTTTGTGGGGAAGAAAAGAGGGCAGTGACCTCACATCATGCATTCTTTCACAAATTGAAACACTGGAGTCATGAATCTCATCAGAATTTGTTTGATGTATAATTTTATTTTGTAAAGAATTAAATCGTACTTTATTTTTGAAAAAAAAAATACATTCCTTACCTCATTCCGTTATATTTCTTTAAATTATTTCCTTACTTTTTCATATTCTTACAGAATACCGACAATGTATATGGATACACATGAAAAGCTTGCTTCCAAAATCCATTTTAAAAAAATCAAAGTTGAGCTATTAACGTAATTTTGTTATTCAGCTGGAGTAATTTGCTATGAATGAAATTTTGAAGCAAAGTCATCAAGAAATAATCATAGAAGAGATAATGCTTCGTAATTTTAAATTTCCATTGACAAGTGTACGAAAGCCATGAAAGCAGGACAAGGAAATGCATTTTCCTCTTACCAAAATGGATTTAGCGCCTTTTGGGAAAAAAAAAACTATTCAGGTATTGTTTTGTATGAGTGGGAAAGGATGAGGGATGCTTTGTCCCACCCTCCTCCTCCTCATCCTCCTTCTCCTTCTCCTGATGATGGGATGATGAGAGGAAAACCTTCTCCCAAAACGACACTCTGCTTTTATTCTATTAGAAACTCACCCCTCCCTGGCCAGCTCCCTCCCTCCCTCTCTCTCTCTCTCTCTCTCTACTATCCAGTCCAGACCAGCTCGCTTACCATTTTAAATGTCACAGGTTCACAATGATCATCCAGCCCTAATAATTTCACATTGTTAAATTTCATTCATTGATATTGAAATTAATGAAATTAGTGTATATGGCTGTACATATACCTATACCTTCAAATCCGTCATTCCAACGATCATAGTAAGTGTATTCTAGTGCTCTTTTTTATGTTATTCGCATATAATGATCATTGAATTCTATCAAATACAAGAAAATTTCTTTAAATTCCCTTTCATTGAAATGAATACTCTAAAGGAATGTACGTGAACAGTAACGTTTGTATGTATATTCAGTAGCTGTGACCAATTCTTTTAATTGGCTATGAAAATAATATTCAGCCGTCCTTTTTTACTTCAGTTCAGATTACTCTTCACCTTCTTTGCAATGATCGTATAAATGTACAAAAATAATATCGATAAAAAGGTAAAAAAAAAAAAAATGTGCATATAAAATAGTGACCCAAAGCATGCAAGGGGTGGACGTTAAATATATGTTTATGTCATTTATCTCCCATCATTGTTTCCAACATGTCAATCTAATGTACATCAGCTAACACTGTATTTGAATTTTATTTGAAAACGTCATTCACAAGGTACATGAACATTGTTTTACAACGCATAAGACAAAATGATTTTTACAAAAATAAAAAAAAATAGAAAAGAAAAACATGACATTTTACAAAAATTGTAATCATACTTGATCAAGTCAGTGATCATGAACCTATTGACTGCTGAATTTTTTCAATCCCATAGGTTTAAAGGGAAAGTCCACCCCAGAAATTTCACTATTTCATTAAAAGGTGATGAATTTGAACAGCATTTTAAAAAAGAAATGAGCAAAATCGGTCAAAGAATAAGAAAATTACACTCATTTACATTTTCTAGTAAATTACTCTCGGCTCTGCAAATTGGCAACACTGATGACATCATATGCGAGCAGCTCTCCATTCACTTTGTACATGAAATGTATGTTATGTAAAAGGCAATTCTTCTGAACATACATTGGCTATGGGGGTTAGAAAATGTGTAACTTCCAAGAAAATTTAGAAAATGTGAAATTTCATGTACAAAGTGAATGTAGAGCTGCTCGCATGATGTCATCAGTGTTGCCAATTTGCAGAGCCGAGAGTAATTTACTAGAAAATATAAATGAGCGTAATTTTCTTATTCTTTGACCGATTTTGCTCATTTCTTTTTTAAATAAAATTTAACTCCTTTTATTGAACCAGCGAAACTTCTGGGTGGACTTTCCCTGGTCCACACGGCTCCAGTAGTCGATGGGCTAATAAATATCAAATGGAATGAATCATTGCGTTTTGCATTGAACATCCATACATCTACAGATTTCGAATCTGTGTGATGAATACATGTTTCCCATTTCTCATATTTCCATTCATACAAATATTTTGACATCTGACCTCCCCCCCCCCCCACACCCCGTGACGAAACTTCTCAAACCAACATAAACATAATTGACCTCCCTTAAAGCTTACATTACCATAACCTTTAAAAGTTATTAACCATAAATTAATTCCAGTGGCTCGAGAGTTAATACTTAACGGACTCGTTCGTGAATGTGCTGGTTTAAAAAACAAACAAACAAAACAAACAAAAAAAGAAAAAAAAAACGCAAACGCCCATCAATTTTCAAAGATAATTGACCTGAGATCGTCTAGGCATAACTAACACAATTCAGAAATTGCAATGACCTAGTGTATGTTTGTTTTTGTTTTTTTGGTTTGTTTTTTTTTAACAAATGCACAGTGTGTTACATCTCCTTTATTATGCTACATATTGTTTTTTTTTTTCTTCTTTAACATTCCATTGTGGAAGAGAATGGTAAGTGTCATGAATATCAATAGTTCCAATTTAGTTCCTCGACTGGATATTGCGTTACAAAATGGCGCCTGGATGACGTCACGATGATCTGATGAACTTGGAAATGATTAAAAAACCGAGATCTCGTGAGGACTGATAATTCATGAAAATTTGACAAAAAATGGTAGGGCCAGTTCTGAGATTTCGACTGCACAAAAAAGTGGGTACCAATAAAGAGAATAAATAATAATAATAATAATAATAATAATAATAATAATAATAATAATGATAATAACAATGAAAGAACTTTCTGACGAAATCAAAAGGTGATCTGTCATAAATGACAGACCACCTAATAACAATGAAAGAAAATTCTGACGAAATTAAAAGGTGATCTGTCATAAATGACAGACCACCTAAAAAAAAAAATAAATAAATAAAAAACGTTAAAAAACTTGAATTGATGTAAGGTTGTGGTTTTGCGTGTTTGTAATGTTTTTCCAAGATGTGATGTCTGTTGCAACTTTCAAGAGGATTCGTGATTCCGTTTGGGAGATATGACCATTTGTTGATTTTGACAAAATGGCGCCTGGATGACGTTATGATGATTTTTTTACTTTGACAAAAATCGTGCAACCTGCACTTGTGGGGCCTGATAAATGACCAAAATTTGAATAAAAAGTACAATTTTCGACTTTGAGTTATCGCATAGGCTGTACTCTATGTTATATGCATTACGCTGCATATCTGTAACACGCAAATATGGAAAATTCTGACATGAAAGCCTTTAAGCTGCTATTAAAGTATCATTAGGTCATTGAAATGGAAAAATGAATGGAAGTGGTAGGTGGAGAATTGCCTCAGTGACAACATACTGGAAATTGGACGAAAATCGGACCTTTTTAACGAACTATGGCGGATTTTAAAGGGGCATGTTTTTGCATGTTTTTACGTTATTTGCCCCATAGACGAGCGCACGGATTTTGAAATTTGACGCACGCGTTCGGCCTTATGATCAGTTGAAATTGTCTTTCAATTGATGAGAATTGTCAATAAAAGTATAAGGATTGCAAATCAAGTGAAAAAACGGCGTTTTTACGATTTCTTTATGGCGCGCGTGGTCGCGGACGCGCGCAAATTTTTGAAATGCCTTAAATGGCCTGAAACGTGTTCAAAATGAATATGAGTCGATTCTGAGTATTTTTAATTTTTGCGCGCGCGCTGACGCGCGGACGTACGCGTACGTGCGCGTCTAAGTGAATGGAATTATTCAGATTGATATGAATATTCATCATGCTAAGTATGAATGAGAAATGACATTCCGTTAAGAAGATATGATCAAGATATGATATCTACAAAATGACGCATGGATGACGTCACGATGATCTGATGAACTTGAAAATGAGTAAAAAAAAAAAAACCGAGATCTCGTGAGGACTGATAATTCATGAAAATTTGACAAAAAAAGGACAGGGCCAGGTCTGCGATTTCGAATGCACAAAAAAGTGGGTACCAATAAATAGAATAATTAACGAGACATTTGAGTTCGTCACATGACGAATTAGGTGGTCTGTCGATCGGCATCTTTTAGGTTTCGACATGGATTGTGATTAAAATTCGTTGGTAAGACTTTTGACAAAATTTTTACTTTTCGATAGAAGACTAACGTCACAGATGATTTGATATGGCAGCATACTGAAAAGATGATCCAAAGCTTTAATTCACCTTAACTAATCAGATTTTCTATAGAGTTGTACATAAACTACCGTGCACTGCATTGCAATTGTCATAAAGGGCCAAAATCAGCAGTTTATTTCATTGACTATGACTGTATATGTAATTATATATTTAAAGGGGATAGTAATATATAACATGTAAAAAGAAAGCAAAAGGAAAAATTTGCCCCCCTTCCGTCCGGGACTCGAACCAGGGACCTTGAGCATGTGGGGCAAGTGCTTTGAAGGTATACCTGAAAATAGCTCATAAAGATAACATGTAGATTCAAAACGGAATTCTAATATCAGGTTTTCCAGTCAAAATTTCAACATGTTTTCGACATTTACTTTAAAAACATAGGAATGCAGAAGATAGAGAATTTTCTCAGCTAAAACATTTTCAAAGCGGGGCCAAAAAAAATCAGAAATAAGGGAGCTGTTGGTGAAAGAAGACGGGAATGTAGAATCAAGAACCAAGTAAAAGTTATGTCCCATAGACAATACACGTAAAATGAGAAAAATTGACCTTGTACCTTTAATCGTGAATTTAGACCATAATAACGTCATCAAAATGAGTAACAATTTGTAATATATTTATAGAGAATTATCTCAGCTATAACATATCGAAATCTCGGTGAAAATTGATGAATAACAAGCGAGATAGTCTCGGTTAAAGGCAAAAAAATATAACGTCAAAAATAAAAAATCAAAATTTTGAGTTTACATAAGAATAGGATGATGTTAGAGCATCGAAAAGCTAAATTTTTGTCATGGATTCACATCTACAGCTCATAAACGTTCAGAATATGTAAAAAAAAATTAGGGGTATCTATGCATTCTGAGGAGCTATAGCGGATTTTATAGGGACATGTTTTTGCGTGTTTTTACATTATTTGCCCCATAGACGCGCGCACGGATTTTGAACTTTGGTGTGCGCGTGCGACATTATGGTTAGTCGAAATCAGTTCTAAATTGATGGAAATTGTTAAGAAAAGTGTCAGGAATTCAAATCAAGTACCCAAAAAACGGCTTTTCAACGTTTTTTGGGACCTGCGCGCGCGTATGACGCGCGCACAAATTTTTGAACTGCTTATAATGGCCTGAAACGTGTGCAAAATGAATTTGAAGCGATTCTGAGCATTTTTAATTTTTTAATAAATCTGTCAAAGATGACAGACCACCTAAATAATAAAGAAAGAAAACTCTGACGAAATTGAGAGGTGATCTGTCAAAGATGACAGACCACTTAATAATAAAGAAAGAAAAGAAAAGAAAGAAAAAGATGCAAGGATAAAAACAAAGAGTAGCATAAGGAATATTTGAAAATGGAACGGGAGACCGCCCCTCAAGAACATGTTGCTAGATGGACCACACACAGCAAAATCGACTGCTTGCGAATTTGCTAACTCAGCCTGTTGTCCACATCTACAGGCTGGTTTTAGAACACTGAAACGAACATAACATATAGAATATTTTCATTCTTTTAAAGAAAATGGCATGGTAAATTTTAAAAAGCTGTGGTCAATCCATCGGATATATACTATTCTCCTAAAATAATCGCGTTAATTCACTGCACGACTCAAATACAAATTGCACCGAAGATGTTGAATGCTGAGGTGTAGAGACAGGTTTTGCCAAGAGTCTGCATTTGTTCATAGGGTTGTGTATTATGTGCGACCCTCTCTGAGTTCGTTCGTCGTTATATGAGGTCATAGGATCACGCTTAAGAGTGATCACGGTAGACCGTAGTTTGCTCAAGCTGGTAGAGGTTTGATAAACATGCATGAAAACATATTTTCCACTACTGGTAAAATTTTGTCCATTGAAATACTTAAAAAATCCTACGCTGAGTGCACTAATTCCACTCTACAAAGGTTTCCCGACAGACAGTAAAGATGCATAGATCGGATATTCCAAACTCGTTTTTTGCGTGATGCTATGCGTAATCTGCACTCACGCCGCAGAAGTTATCAATGTCTCTTCCATTTGAATCGATGCCACAAAGTGATGACGTGCGCCATACGTATTCCCATCTCGAAACATTCTAGTGCCTTTCATCATTATTCGGGAACCTGTGTAGCTGATGTGATCTAGCATTTCACTGTCGATCTCATATCGATCCAAAAACTGGATTAAAGGGTCCCCATTCGACAGACAACATTCTCCTGGACCTCGTATAGTTTGTTCATCGGTGCTTGGACTGGGAATTTGAGAGAAAAACTTTTACTACGCCGGTGAGAGTCTTTTTTTTTCGGTAAGTTTGGGGTTTTATGGGGGTTGTTGCTATTGTTGTTGTTGTTGTTTTCATGTTGTTGTTTTCATGTTGTTGTTTTCATGTTGTTGTTTTTTTGTATCCATTTCATTTTGGAGATGAAGAATGGTCTCTGTATTTGTTTATTTATTTTATCATTTGTTTATTCTCAAATCTTTATTTTTTGAAAAAAAAAGTGGCCTGATCAACATCAAAAGAAAAACAACTGCAATGGTATAACAGAGA
>JAPZVO010000464.1:0-37000 GCA_029962745.1 Echinometra lucunter | reverse complement strand
ACGCAAACAAATATCCTTGATTTTACGTTTACAGTAATTACTCTTGCTCATAGTTGCATTTGTAACACATTTTACTTTGAAGTTTGCACTCCTGATGAATTCCCTTGAAGTTCCATAAGAAGCACAATTCCAGTAAAGAGCAATACACTAATTACAGTTCTCTCAATTATTATGTAAGTATATGTATTATAAGAAAAAAAAAGAATTAAGGCCAACCTCAACAGCGATCCATAATTTCTAGCCCATGCCTTTAATAGTATCAAAATGGGTTCAATCCGTTCATACATTGTTTATTCTTATTTTGTCTCTTTAAGAGTTTAATATGAAAATCTTAAGATGCCAGCAAACACATTGTTTTTAATGCAAGTAATTACAATTGCTCTCTTGGAAGTTCCTTTGAATTACTACTTCACGGTATTTGGTAACGAAAATGTATATTTATTTGTAAGACGACAGAAAACAACATGATTAAAACAGCAGCAAGATTTAACATTTAAGATTCAAGATAGATTCATGTTCTGTTGATGAAATTGAGAATTGATACCTTTGAACTTTGTTCTCTAATTTTCGAAACATGTAAGGGTAATTAAAACACTCAAGAATATAGATTAAATTATAATTTTATGTCTCTACATAAACCATCATACCCCTTTTCTGATTGAGCTTATTTATGCTACATTATAGTTCGTGCAAAATACTGTCAGCTATACTACGTATAGGTATATAACAGTAATAATGATCAGAGCAGTTTCATTGCTCAAAACAATTTCTTCATTGTCTTAAAAAGTCTGTCCTTATGTGAGCTTAACAAACATGAATTCTTGTGTGTATTTTGAACATTTTATGTACATGCATCTGTACATCATAGGATACTCTAGACTGGAAGCTAAAGCTACCCAGTAATAGCTATTATGCCCAAGTAAATGCTGAAGGTGATCACTTACGCTGGACCTTTTTTTTTTTTTTTTTTTTTTTTTTTTTGCCTTAGATCTGTACCGGGTGTCCTAAAAAGCGGATAGGCGGATTTTCATTGTTTCAGTATTGGGGGCCTTCTTTGCCTTCAAAAATTATGTTATTTTGTATGTATCATTTTTAAAGCATCTTCTATCTGAGAGAAAAATACCAAGATCATCTATGCCAGTTTCCTAATATTGCCGTTTTAACACGTTTAATGGCATGTTTCTTTAGTTTAAATGCATCATTTACGTCATTAGGCCTTCCATCATCATTGTAACATGTTACATAAACACTGTGTAATGTTGTTGAAATAACATAAGAGCCAATGTAGACAACAGATATAGTGAATTTAAGTCTTGACTCTCTGAGTCCCGTTTAATGTCTGATTCAATGTTGTACATTTAGGTGTGGCTTCGCTCAAGCACGATAGTCAATTCAATAGCTCAACTTAAACATGTAAGATTACAATGTATGCAGTAAATAACCAGGTGGTGACCTGAATATCTTAACTGTTCATGCACAACATTACTTTGAATAAATTATAGTTGCATCAATGATTGTATACACAACATTCTCCCCCTTGTCAAACTTGAACAGAGTATAGTGGTGACATAACAACACAAGAAACTTTCAAACTGATTATTCTATGTACCTGCAATATCTCTCCAAACTTAACACATTTGTTTTGGGTTTTTTTTTCTCCAATTTATCCAAATGTAAATCTCTCAAAAAATTAGCATCTTTCCTATCTGACGCACGCACGCAATGGAGAGACGCAGACGCACTCACGCAATGGAGAGACGTAGACGCACGCACGCAATGGAGAGACGCACGCACGCAATGGAGGACGCACGCACGCAATGGAGAAGGCAATGCGGTCTGGTGTGAAGGCAGATTAATTTTCCCTTTTTTTCCGGATCCTACTAGTTTGAGATTGCTCCATTACCACTATTATTATGAGCAAGTCGAATAAATCTACCAGAACTGAAAGAGAGCCGTATTTGTTGAGAAACAGGAAAAATAACGAACTAACTACTTTTGACACCCAACAAGTTGATTCTACACTACCTTCTATACGGGCCTCTGATGGTGCCACGTCGGGCATTCAAACGGGAGACGCATCTTCTACAATAGACCCAACTGTGAGTACGCCCGGGTGCACAACACATAACATTCATTGTTCGTTTGCTTCTGCGAAAGACAAGATGGCGCCCCCCACCTCGACTACGGACATCGATCTGGTAAGCCATTCTGATTTTATTCAAACAACTGAAAAAATCATCGAAAAATTGGATACACTGAATGCAAATGTAACAGCGATCCGGAGTGAAGTCTCTGAAATGCGGGCAGATATGTCTGATTTGCAGGCTGCAGTCGCAGATTCCAGGGATAGACTCACTGCGATTGAAAATGAAGTTTTGCCAAAGATGCAAAAAAAGAACGAAAACCTTGAAAAAGAATTAAAGGAAATGATAATGGCTTTGGAATTACATGACCGAAAAATGAATCTGCTGATATATGGAGTAGAGAAAAAGAAAGATGAAAGCGTCGTAAAAGTTGTGAGAAGCATTATTCATGAGCTGGGTTTTTCGAAGGAGGAGGCGCAGAGTATGTTCATATCGAACGCACATCGGCTACCAAGACGTGTCACACCCGGAAATGACGAAAGCAGGCGTGGCCACGATCCCATCATTGTCCGGTTTGCCGCCATGTTGGATAGGGATGCCGTCTTAAACGCATACCAACGAGCGCATACACGCCCGATGACCTCGCAAGGTCAGCCTGCTGTCCGTTACGCTTTCCGCATTGTGACCGACTTACCTGCACCACTGAAAAGGAAGCGATTCTTACTCGAGCAAAAAGCATATCAGTTGAGAAAGAATGAAAACAAATCCACAAGAATCAAGTTAAATGGTGCAAATCTGCATCTGGAGTGTCGGGAGAAGGGATCTTCGTCAGCATGGCGTATTGTTGTTGATTGAGATATCACATAAAGTTTCTACATTTGGAAATTGAAAGCTGTGAATTTAGATTTCAATTGAAGAGGGTAATGTTAAAACGTCTTAGTTTTCCACCATTCTGATTTCCGATACCTAGTCTTCAGATTTTGAATATGTTATCAGCGTAAATGTTCTACAATCTTAAATCGCGATCATCGCTTTTCGCTTTTGGTTGAGACCGGGGTTGAAACAGACACACGACAAAGTCATCAATCGCGATCATCGTTTTTCGCTCCTGGTTGAGACCATGGTTGAATCAGACACAATGACAGAGGTGAATATGTCTAGTAATCAAGCGAATATTGCATGAGTCGTGTTTCTTTATGATCATCATTCGCGATCATCGCACATTGCTCTTGGTTGAGACAGGGATGAATGTACACAGTGAGTGATAAAGCGAATGAATGAGTTGTGTCTCCTCATAGTCGGTTGAACAACCATAGACCTACACTAAACGACGCTTTCAAGTGAAGAGACTTTGATATTTCTTTTTAAAAAGGGAATAAACAAAGTTGTTTTATTTTATATTACATATTTTCATTGCTATATTTACTTGATATTCAAAGATATATAAAAGACAAATTTGAAATCGTAGGGGGTGGTGTGGGAGCTTTTATTCGAAATGATTTTAACTTTGTACATAGAAACGAATACAATATTTTTTCTGAATCTATTGAATGTATTTGCATAGAAATAAAGTCTTGCCCAAAGAATATCTTATTTAATGTTATCTATAGACCTCCAAATTCATCATTTCCTAATTTTATCGAATCCTTGAATATTCTTTTAGAAAATGTAAATAGCGAAAACAAATTATTATATTTCATTGGAGATTTCAATCTTAATTTGTATAATGCCGATTCTTGCTCAAATGTTAATGATTTTTTGGATGCTTTTATGACAAAGTCTGTTTATCCCACTATTCATTATCCAACCAGAGTTACGGATCAATCTGTAACATTGATTGACAATATCTTCACTAATGATTTAAATGATGTGTCATGTGGAATTTTCCTTGCTGATGTTAGCGACCATTTCCCGATATTCTGTATACACTCAAAGGTTATTATACCTAATAAAAAAATCAAATTAACTAAACGTGTCGTTAATGAACATAATATTCTTGATTTCACAAATAAATTGGAAAATGTCGTCTGGCACACAGTTGATGAGGATCCAAATATTAGTTATAATAATTTTTTGCATCAATTTATGCAAGTCTATAATGAATGTTTTCCAAAGGTCGAAATGAAAAACAAATCTAGGAAAGATAAGCCATGGTTTAATCTAGACTTGCGCAAAATGTGTCATAAAAGGTTTCTATTATATAAAAAATATATTAGAAATCCAACTGAGTATAGAGAACGGACGTATAAATCCTTCCGTAATAAAGTTAATAGTGAAATAAAACGTGTTAAAAGGGAATATTCTGAAAATCAATTTTTTGAAGTAAAGACGAACTTAAAAAGAACTTGGAAAATTATTAACAAAGCTATGGGTAATAAAAAAAAGAAAACAATATTGAAAATATCAATGTTAATGAGGAAATTATTACTGACGATTTCATAAAAGCACAAACATTTAATAAATATTTTATTGAGATTGGCTCCACATTAACTAATAATATACAGTGCAATACCTCTGGCAATAATTTCACACAGTACTTAAAACGTAATACTCATACTGCATTTTTTAATCCAATCACCCCCGGTGAAATAATAAAAATCACTTCTAGCTTTGACAATCAGTCTAGTGCAGGTTTTGATGAAATAAATATTTCAATTGTTAAAAAAGTTATACATATTATCTGCTATCCTCTGTGCAATATATTTAACTCTGTTTTATCTGTTGGTGTTTTTCCGGAACAATTAAAGATTGGCAAAGTTGTTCCGGTTTTTAAAAATGGATCTCCTGCTAATGTCTCAAATTATAGACCTATATCTGTGTTACCTGTTTTCTCAAAAATACTTGAGAAATGTATATACAATCGACTCTTATATTTTCTGGATAAATATAACATTATTGTTAAATCCCAGTATGGATTCCGTCCCGGGCACTCCACATCCTCTGCATTAGCTGATTTAGTTTGTAAAGTGTCAACTGCTTTTAATTATAAAGAAATATTATTTGGGTTGTTTTTGGATTTGAGTAAGGCATTTGACACTTTAGATCATAATATTCTTTTAAATAAGTTACAAAATTATGGTATTCGTGGTGTTCTCTTAGATTTATTTGAAAGTTATTTATTTAATCGTAAACAATATGTTTTTATTAATAATGTTAAATCTGAATTAGATACAGTAGGATGTGGAGTGCCTCAGGGGTCCATCCTGGGACCTTTATTATTTCTTATTTACATAAATGATGTATGCAATATTTCTGAGAAATTACATTTTATCTTGTATGCTGATGATACAAGTGTTTTTATGTCTGACGCAAATATTTATAATTTAATGGTTAACTTCAATCATGAGTTGTGCAAACTATCTCAGTGGCTTGTTGTAAATAAATTGATTTTAGATGTAAATAAAACTCAATGTATGATATTCACCAATAAGAAAATTGATTACAATAACATTATTATTGAAATGAATTGTACTAAAATAAATGTTGCTACATCTATCAATTTTCTTGGGGTGATTGTGGATAATAAACTGTTATGGCATGAGCATATCAATCAAGTTTGTAACAAAGTTTCAAAATGCATTGGCGTACTTTATAGGTTTAGGCATTTTCCACGTAAAATTTTATTGATGATTTACAATGCTATAATCTCACCTTATTTAAATTATTGTAATATTGTATGGGCCAATTCTAGAAATTATTCAATGATGAGATTATTTCTCTTACAAAAGAAAGCCATAAGAATAGTTTTTCATGCCAATTATCTTGCCCATTCTAAACCAATTTTCAAAGAATTGAAGTTAATGAATATTTTTGATATGAATGACTTTAATATTGCAGTTTTCATGTTTTTAGTTTTTAATAAAATCATACCATCTAGTCTTTCAACATTTTTCAAATTGAATTCTGATTTTTACTTGTATAATATGCGAAAGCCATTAGATTTTCACTTGCCATTTGAGAGAACCAATATTGGTATCAATTCTATATTCTTTAAGGGTCCTAAAATTTGGAATGCATTACCTGATGACATTAAATTAAGTGTATCACTCAATTCTTTCAAACGATTATTTAAACAAAAATATTACTTATAAGATTATCAGGCTTTGTTTGTTCAAGTATCTCTCTCTGTTTTGTCCCTCCGCTTTTCGGAGATTAGCGAATTTCTCGCGATTGGTTGCAGTGGATGATATGTATGTAGGCTTCAATTGGAGGGCATGGAGTACAAGCGATAGGCATGTATTTTATAGAGATAGTGCAGAGTCATCTTTAAGATTGAGTCATTGACGGCATAAGGAAGTGATGGATCATATGGCAAGAGTATGGCACAAGTCAGTTGGAAGGGGTCCTGGGTTTTAACGAGTGGTGTATCTGGTGTAGAGTTGATGGCATCACGCAGGAATCTGCTGACTCTATGTATTAATTCGTCCCGTAGCTGGACAGTCGTGACACAGCCAGCCACGACATGTACGACGGTGTCCTCCTCAAGATTGCAGAGGGGGCATTTGGTATCAGTTGCTTTCTTGATTTTAGTGAGGCGGGTTCGAGTGAGATAGGTAGATGTGAGAAGCTGTGCTCTAATGGTCAGAGCTTGCCTAATGATAGTTGATGGTGGGTCCTTAGGGTAGAGATTCCGTGGGTTAATGTATTTCCCATGCCAGTATCTGAGGGATGTCTTAGTGACTGCTCCTTCTTGTGTAGTTTTCTCGACTGCAGCAGAGATTGAGCTCTTTACTCTACGCTTCCAGGAGATGTAGGGGATGGGATGAGTAATAAGCTCTTCAATAGTTGGGAGCTTGTACATGTCCAGTGTGCTTTTCAGGTTTTTCAGGGTAGGGGTACCTATACTGATGGCATGCAGGAATGTTCGATACTCAAATCTGGTGCAGTTGAGGTCCAATAGTTGGCCAAGGAGGAGTAGTTTCTCTTGGTCGATTCGCTGGCTGATTGGTATGAGGCCCGTTAGTAGGTATACACTTTCATCAGCAGCTGTGTCAGGGATGCCGATGATCCGTTTGAATAGGTGAGTCTGTGCACGATTTAGCTTGTTTAGCATGGCCTTATTGAAGAGTAGTATAGCGGTTCCATAGAGCATCCTGGGGATGCAATAGATGTTCCAGAGACGTGCCGAGAGAAGAGGAACGAGACCTAGAGTATGAGCCCCTGCACCACAGAGAGCATAGAAGGCATTGAGACCCTTAGTGATGATGCGATCCGTCAGGTCAACCCGAGTTGCTGATTTTGTGATGCCAAGGTGTTCATGGGCATCTTTTCGGGAGATCGTTGAGTCACCCAATGTCCATTCCTGTTGGTTGTCTGTCTTCCGAGCATTCATCACTACTACGGCACTCTTAGCAGGATTGATCTTGTATCGCCACTCTCTTGTGTATGCTAGAGTTAACGTGAGCATCTCTTGCAGCTCTGATGGTGTGTTGCTGATTAAGGCAACGTCATCAGCGAGTACAATGATACCAGAGTAGCGGCCGTTAATGACACATCCCAGTTGGCTGTCTCTGAGCTTCTTGATGAGGCCATCTATAAACAATGTATACAGAGTGGGAGAAAGGACCCCTCCCTGCCGGACGCCCTGTTGGATCTGAATGGTCTGGGTAACCCTTCCATCCCAGAAGACCTGGCTTTCCATTCCCTTGTAGAGGCTCTGAATGATGCGCTGAATATCCGGGTCTGCTTCAGATTTCCTCAGCTTGTGGAGTAAGCCAAAATGCCAAACCTTGTCAAAAGCTTTCTCTGCATCCAGGAAGCAAATGTAGGTGGGTCTCTTATATGCTCCTGAAATCTCAATGGTGAGTTGTAGACAAAGTGCAGTGAGTTGGCACGAGAAGCCTTTCCGAAATCCGAATTGCAGTTGGTCAGGAATGTCTTTGATAGAAAGCTGAGCCTCGAGGCGGGGTTTGATGCATGTTTCAAGGAGCTTGGTGAGCGTTGGTGTAAGCGTGATGCCTCGGTAGTTGCGGGGATCTTGTGTGCATTTTCCTTTGCCTTTGTGAAATGGCAGTATAATCCCCGATTTCAGTGACTTTTAATGTTGTCGGGGCCACTTGCTTTACCTGGCTTGAGTGAGGCTATGGCATCCTGGAGTTCTGGATACTTAAGACGAGATTCCAGATGTCCTTGATATGTGGGTGGTTCCACTGTGAGGTCACATACTTGTGGGATTATATCTGTGGGAGAGATATTGTGGTCCTCGCTTTCTTCATGTGCTCGAGTGTGTGAGGGGTTACAAGCCAGGTCCGTGAAATACCGGTGCCATCCGTGAATGACTTCTGAGCCTTCAAATGTGCACCCATCGTATTCTATGGAGGTAGTTAGGCTATGCTGCTTGTGTCCTCTGCTCTTCTTTATCAGATGGTAAAAGAGCGTTTGGTCTGATCGTGAGGCCTCTTCAACTTGCTTTTGAAGATTACGCTGTTTGATGGCTCTTGCTTGTCTCAGGCAGCTCCTGAAGGACTTCTTCTCTCTCAGGTGATCGCTGTAGCTCTTTCCTGCCTTTATTCCACCTTCCATCTGCCAGTTTTGCCGAGCTTCCTGGGCGGTGTTGTATGCTTCCTGAACTTGTGGCGTCCACTCTGGTTTGCCCTTCTTCTTCTTGGCGAGAGCAGTGTGTGGGAGTGCTAGTGAAGTCTTTAGCATAGCTGTGTTAAATTCATGCAGAAGCTCGTCAGTAGAAGTTTCATTCAGGTTGTTTTGGGTGGTGACATTTTGAAAGATGAGAGATGCTGCTCTTTCCATGGGAGCTGTATAGTTCTCCTGTATGATTTTACGCTCTACCGTATGCCATTTGATCTTCACCCTTGATAGGGGGGTGCTACTCTTGTTGCCACTGACTCCAGTGTATTTAAGTACCTTGCATCGGAGCAGGCGGTTTGTGGTGACGAGTAGATGATCAGAGGTGTTGGCTGGATCATCCCCAGTTATCTTGGTACTGGAGTACAGGGGGAGCTCACTAGTTGGTACAAGGAAGCCATCAATGCTGGATTTTTGTCTCCCATCATCTGTGCAGTAGGTGTGTTGACTCTTATCACAGTGTGCAGCTGTAAGACTTGTAAGTGTTTGCTGCTGCATGAAGTTCTTCAGGATATAGCACGTCTTCTTTGTGTGGGTACTGGTGACGGTATCTACGTTGAAGTCTCCTGTAATTATGATTGAGGAAGATGGATAACTTTCTCTGATATTCGCAATGTTTGCAAGGCAGTTCAGGTAGTCTGCTTGATCATTTAGGGATATTCCACAAGGTAGATAGCAGCAGATCACCACGAGGGACTCTGTGGAATTTTTTAGGTGGATGAGGGCTGCCACAATTCTAGATGGTTCACATGATATTTTCTTGATGGACTCAAACAGTGTGTTCCGTATGAATAAGGCTACTCCGCCTTTGCCTCTTGCGCGAGCTCGGTAGAAAGAATCAGCTGTTTTTTCTGCCTGCTTGATGATTACAGAGTGGTCTGGGCTGATGGCTCCTAGTGTATGAGTATTGTTCGTCAGCCAGTGTTCTTGGATTCCAAGGATGTCAATAGCTTTTAGTCTATCTTGCAGAAATGATATGATGGTTGTGAGTCCTCTTGTATTGAGCGTTCCTAAAACAAGACTGGGTTGGTTACTGGATATTTCTGGTGTTTTCTTTGGTCTACATGTATGCTGAGGTGCAGAGGGTCCAGGGCTGGTTGAGTCGTATGCAGTGAAGCTTACCATTACATTGGTATTGTGGGTAAGAGGTGGAGGCTTGATTCCGTGCACTCTATGATTTGCTGGTGGAGAAGCCTCAGGCTTGACGAGCTGATTGTATCTGGGAAGATCACTGGTTGGGTCAAGAGGTTCAAGGCAGTTGTGGTGAGATAGTAGGTTTTCTCCAGAAGGGCAATGTGCGTTAGGGTCGAGGCACGGCCATACCGAAAACCCGACGACGTGTTTTGCTTGGTATGTGGAGAACGGTCCCCAGTGTTAGGTGAGCGGATCCCTCGGTCAAAGCACTTAGTTGGCATATTTGAATGAATATTATTGACCGGTTGTAGACTCTCTGTCCTTTCTGTATTCCGTCCCTTTCCAGTGGACACCTTGTCCTGGAAAAGGATGCTTGATGTTGACGTATGTCCTTCCTTCTTATTTGTAGAGTCTGATAGAAGTCCTGGTGAGTTCACATGGCTTGCGTTAGCATCTCCTTCGTCATCGGAGTGCTTTCTCTCCGTGCATCTGGTTGGGTTTGGTATTAGAGGGGGAGATGTAGGATCGCCCAGATTGAGATGATGTAAGACAAAAGGGTCCACATTATCTTTAGTGTATAGGGTGTGGTTGGGGTCCTTGGCTTTATGCGACAGGGAGAGATGCTTGTCGTGGGCTTGGTCCTTGACTGAATTGTACCTCTGGAAATGAGACTGGGCTCTGATAGGGGATTGTGTTGGTGACTTTGCTGGCGTAGTTTTCCTGGACCGCTCCTGGTGAGAGGTGTGAAAAAAGTCCCTACTGCTACTCTTAGGTTGGACGTCTGCCTTTTGGGACTTTATTTGGTCAGATTTTGAGAGGTTCTGTCTAGGGGATTCGACCTGTTTAGGAGGCATATTATGTTGGTTGGCCTGTTGGTTGGACTGTTTCGTCGCAGTTGGCGAGCAAGAGTCAGAAGGTTTCTTGTCAGCTCTCAAGGGGCTCCCCTGCTTAGAGCTCCTCTTTGGTGACCATTTAGGTCCTCCTTTGCCCTGATCTGTCCGAGATCTGTAGGGGCTTGTCATAGAGGGGTATGAATTTTGCTGTCCGGACATCATCTAGTGCTTTTTCTTTTGCGGGGATCTATGATTTTGTGAGGATTCCCACTGTGTCTGTTGTTTTTGGGCTTTGGTTGCGGGGGGATCACGGATGCCGGTTCGAGGTTTCACTGGGGAGTCGTTGCCAGTGTCTGAATGCCTAGGCGATTCACACTCCAAGAGATCTTCTAGGACATCAAATCGATTGCTGATTTTAAGTTGATCTCTGAGGGGTTGGTCTTTTGGCATCAATCTGTTGACCTGGTTTCCAGGATGCTGAGATGATCCTGGATTACGGGAGGGTGCGTCAGTATCCGTCTTTAACTGAGCATTTGTGTCAAGCCCATTTTTGAGACATAGTTCTTGTAGGAGGTCATTGGCAATGATAAGGCTAGATTTTTCATGCTTCAGATCTCTGATTGTTAGTTTTAGATCAGCAATTTGAGCTTCTTTAACTACAATCAGTTCTTTGTCACTTTGTAGTCTGCGTTGCATAGTATCATTTTCTCTCTTTGTCTGGCCTAGCTCTGCCACTACCTTTTCATGCTCCCGCAGTATGTGCTTTGAGTTTCTTCTAAGGACCTTGTGGTGGCCTTCGCTTCTTTCAGTGTCTTCTCTAATGCATTGCATTTAACGCAAGACTTTGACGAGTCCGTAGGGGTTGGCATTTCAGCTTTACTTTGAGCATCTGCTGCTTTTTCGTTACTTGACACAGTGGTTTGAGGTCCTTCTGTCTGAGTACCTTTGGATCTTAAAGATACTCCTGTATTATCAGGGACATGAATTACATTAGTTTGCGTAGCTTGTGCTTTGAATTTCTCCACGTGATTGAGCATATCTCCTGTACAGATTATGTTGGTTTGAGAATTCTGTGCTTCAGCATTCTCTTCAGTACCATGCCGGTCATCTGTATTGCGTTTTTTATCTTTGGCTCTGTCTACGCATTTGTCTTCATCCGTATTCTTTTGTTTTGGTACTGATTGTGAGCATGCATCACACTGGAAGATTTCTTCTGGGGATGATACCCTGGAGATATCCGTTTGCGAGAGCCCCAAACACGAGTAGTGTTGCCAGTTTTCACAGGAGGAGCACTGAACAGCTTCTTTGCAGGCATGTTTATGGCATAAGGGGCAGGTAATTGCTTTGTCATCTTCATTGCAGGCGCATGCTGTTCCTTCATTAGATGCACGGCAGAGTCTGGTAATATCATCAAGGAGATTCGGAAGTTCAACATTCTGAAAGAAGTTAGGGTGGTTTAGTTTTAACGTGGTGGTGATCCAGGGAAGGACTATCTCTCTGAGGTATTCAAGGTGTTTTCCATGAAGAAATAATTCACCTGTGTTAAAACGTAATTGGATTTCAAATTGTTTCCACTTTCCTTGTTTGCCAGAAGCAAGCTTATTGTAGAATGTGTAGCCCACTGAGTCATTTCCCGGAGAGGAGTAGCTGGACCAGGAAGCTGTAAGAGATGTGCTGTGGAGAGGACTCTGGTCTTTCATTAGACCACTGAGAGCATCTTTTATTCCTTGGAGTACTCTCTGAGGAATAAGGACAGTTAATTGCATGTCACCATTTCTACCGTTGGTGCATTCTTTTATAAGATATTGGCTGGTTTTGCCGTCAAGGCTTTGCCTCTTTTTTGATACATTCTTATCTTTCTCGCCTAAGCTCTGTCTGTTCTGACCAGAGCATCTCTCATCTGAATTGAGTGTTATAGTTTCTATTTGTAGGCTCTGGCTGTTGTTGGTGTCATTCTTTCCATTAGACCTTTGACCTCTATTTCTCCTGGAAGGAATCATTGTTCATCAGACCTCTACAATTGTGTCTCAGCATATAAGTACAAAATAGTTTCACACTTTTCTCTATTAATATAATTTCACAGAGTCAAAGAGTAAGTGTAGCATTAAATCAACAACAAGTTACAAGTATGTGTAGTCTTAGAGTAGCTACTGAGAATGACCCTAGAGAACATCAGCAGGGTCAGGATCAAAAAAGACACTTGTAGTTGAAGGGTGGGTGCACATACATACAGAGGGTACAACACAGAAGTCGAGACTTCACAATAGAGGGAGTCCACAAGGTTACGCCACTAACAAGGTGACTTCAGACAGCGGACAGACAAGTACACGTTACAAGGTGAAGACAGGACAGCACAACATGGGAAACATGCAGTACATACCATGAGTTTCAGGATATAATTAACAGCTAGATGTATAACAGAAATAGTTGGGCACTGTTGAACCTGTGTTGTAGTAGCCTGTAGCTGTAGTAGAGTCTAGCCTCTATTAGGCCTATTCTACTTTAGTTCGGATGCACTTAATTAAGGTTGTGCTCTCCTGCTATTTGTCAGATTTGCATGAGGCAATCCACTATCTGACTATAGCTGTATCTGTTGTCAGTACAGTAGCCTGGGCCAGGCTTCCTTGGTGAACTGGAACTGGAAGTGAGAGGTGCTTCGACTCTTGAGAAGAAAGGTCGCAGACAACAGGTGTAATAGGTGGGGCTGTACAGATATGTGGCGGGCTTTCATCCACAAATCTGCGCGAGGTCAAGTGCCCAGATATCTTCTGTATTTTATCAGAAAAGGTATTCTGTGGTCAGAAGTAATAATCTGTGGATTCCAAATCAATTTTCTAGTATCAGTCCAAAACAAAACAACAAAAACTATTCAGAAACTGAAAATATGATCAAATTTTTAGAGCAGCCGATCGCGTGTACTCCCGCCGACGCAAAAAATCTGTTAATCGTGTAGGGTTTGTCTTGGAATATTAATAATTTGTATTTGTATTTATCATCTTTATTTTCTAGTTATTATGTTAAAATGTTCATTTTAAAATGTGTTTGCGCTTGCATTTTGGTGGCAGCACTGTATAAGACTTGGTTCGTCTAAGCTGTCTCCACATTCTTATTTTGATATTTTTGTTTATTACTGTATATTTATGTGTTTTTTATGAATGAAATAAATTGAATTGAAATTGAATTGAATTGAAATATGAAGAGGAAACTTCATTCTAAGACCTGTTAATATAGTCTATAGACATTTGAATTCTTGTTATGGATCTGCAATGAGACAGAATGATAGAGAATATTAAGGATTATCATACATCTGATAGAAGAACGAGGGAAAAGAAAGGTCTTTACATCCTCTTTTCAACCACTTTGTTGAATAGGATAAGAACTGATTATATTAGCTCTTACAAGTTACATGAGTTGCAGATGAAGTAGTCTCATTTGCAAAAAAGTAACCAGTTTAGGAGGGAAGTTTTTTTTTTTTCTCTCTCTCTCTCTCTCTTTCTTCTGTCTTTTGTAACAATGAATGGCTAAACATGAATTTCAACAGCACCATATGGTATAACTTAGATTTTTCTTGTCACAATGACGGAAATCGAAGAATCTAACTGACCTTTTTCTTTTTTTTAATGGTATGGAGAATTCATCAGTATGTGGTGAAAAGAGTATTTTTTTATGACCTTTTCTGAAATTAAAAAAAAAAAAAAACTTCATGCAATGAAGAATATCACTATGGAAAATTCTCAAATATATACTCATGTAGCGTGTGTTTTCCTTGTTCAAGGTTGACCACAAAGATTTTTGATGGAATCTAGTAATGTCTGATAATCTATTACGGTTTCTTCTTCTGAAACTGAAAGTTGATGCTGTTGTTGTTGTTTTTTTATCTCTTGAATAGCTGCCACCCATCAAAGAATCCGGGTGAACTTTTTTTTTTCTTTCTTTTTCTTTCTTTTTTTTGAGTCCAAAGCGATTTTGTTGATTCGCTTAAGAATTTGCCTGGTTCTATCAAAACAAATATTTTCTTACAGGTTTATCTGTGTCAAGGACAAAGTAGTCTCTTTTAAGGCACATTTGAATTTATAAAAAAAAAAGAACCCAAGTCGGGTGTGAAACGTTTTGATTGTCGTTTGTAAAAAAAAAAAAGAAATGGCAAAAACGGAAATCTGAATCTCACCAATGATGTTATTGAAAACGCATGACTTGTTTGTCATCACTAAATGAAAAATAAAGATGACTTTAGCGACTTTTCTGTTTTGGTGTGTGAAACCAAGGAGTCATGGTTAAGAGTTGTAAAATTTTTCGATCTGAAATGCCTGAGAAAAGCAATGGTTACGGAGTGAAAACAATATTTATTTTAAATGAATAAACTTATGTAATATCATGAATATGTTGGTTACCCAACTATATACCCGTTCTCTCGATTTTAATTTGAAAAGTTAAGTTGGTAATTTCAGTACACTTATACATCATGTACATGTGAGATACACAGGAGGTGTTTTTAGGTGTTTCTGGATTCAAGGTTTCAAGGATGATTGAATCTAGAAATATTTGATTAGGTACCTAGGTTTTCTACTATTGAAACAGAAAGTTTTTTTATTTATTTTTTTTTAATTTTATATATCTTGATTCTGGGAGAACATTTGATTAGATAAAGATATAGATAAGTTTTCTTTAGAATCATTATTACAGGTTCTACTTCATAGGCAGTAATGATCTTATAGAAATTTAAAGGTTTTGGGGCATAACTTTTTTGCCAAATTACCATACACCGATCCGGAAATAGGGGGTTTGATTGGCTATTCACGGCTAGTCGTCGGTCAACTCTAATTATGTGTAGCGTTGCGTCCAAACGTTTGTGTGTTGTGTCTTGTGTTGTGTGTATTGTAATGTTTTCGTCGTTGTTTTCTGTTTGTGTCGTTGTTTGTGTTTGTTTGATGTTACAAAAAATAAAAAAAAACTCCACGGGATTTGATTTTCTTAGCTTCACGATAAAGTTGACTTATGATGGATAGTTTCAGTATTATTACTTTGAACTGTCGAGGTTTAGGAAATAGTGAAAAAAGAAATGATGTTTTGGAATATGTTAAGACAAAGAGGTTTCAAATTTGCTGCTTGCAAGATACTCACTTTGTAATTGAAGAAGAAGCTTCCATAAAACGTTTTTGGGGAGATAATTGTTTTTTCAGTCACAAAACATCCAATGCAAGGGGTGTTGCTATTTTGTTTGGGGAAGGGGTGCAATTTAATGTAAATCAGATTGAACGGTCAAAAGAAGTAGTCCAGGCTAGAGGACACATGACCTTGTTTTGGGATATATACAATGTTTTTTGGTGGTTTCTTGTCAATTCGAGGGTGCTGATTCCAAATCTGAATGATGCCACTCGTGTAACCTTGAGCATTTTCCGCAAATTGGCAAAATCCAAAACGGCCGCCAAAAATAGGAATTCCACTCTGAAAATCACAATTACTTGCATTTTATGACAATTTATTTCATTAAACTTCATACCTTTTTGTTCCTTGAGTTACTTCTTGTGCACATGCAGGTCAATTTTAATTTCTAGTGGATATTTGTGGTATTTAGGGTGCAATTTCAATTCAAAATGGCCGCCACTCATATATACATGTACAGTATGAATGGTAAATAATACAGTGGGAAATATGGAATTATGTTACTGTTTTTTTCTGCCAGATACCTACACTCTCAACAGGTTTTCCATGCAAATGCAGGTGTATTTTCATTTTTAGTAGATATATTGGTATTTAGGGCGCAATTTCAATTCAAAATGGCCGCCACTCATATATACACATGTACAATATGAATGGCAACAATATGCATGGAAATATGAAGTATTTTATTGTGTTTCCTGCCAGATACCTGCACTATTATCATGTTTTCCATGCTGATCACAAATCTCATGCCTCTTCTTGAACGTCAAAACCTCGATTTGCTTTAATATGATCAAAGTTGAATTTGCACTTAAATCAAATATACCTGTGATAATAGTCCGGCAGCCAAACCCGGATTTTAGGCCTAAGGTTGCATCTGAATGTTATAGTTTTTTTTAATTGATATCGACTGTTCAGACCTTCTATTTTAACAATCCACATGCTGGAGCTCTGTCAGCATTGAGCAATTTGAGATATACGCGAAAATCCAAAATGGCCGCTGGCGGCCATCTTGGATTTTGAGTTTACCTGCTTTAAACATCCCTAGAATGTTCAAAATTGGGAATTAAGGGCTTTTCGGGATGGAGAATCCAAATCTGAGGTTAGTTTGAGGATATGACTATGTTTCGATGTCTTGATTTAAAAAGCAGTCTATTTGTACATGTACATATATGCAATATTGCATTGAAAATCAAGTAGGAAATAGATTGAATATGATTGATTTTCTTTCTACAAAGATGATATTTAGAAACAAAAAACAACAAGCATAAATGTGACGGGGGAGGGGAGGGGGATAGACTCCCCCCCCCCCCCAAGCACACACACACACACACTTTACACTTTGGAGGAAAAGCATATGATGTTCACCTTTTTGTAGCTGACAAAAACTATATGTGTACTCAAATCTCTTTATCAGGAATTTGAGGCTCAGAAATTAGTTATGAAATTCATTTATTAAGCATTCAGTTACTGCAATACTAATTACAGAAGAAACATACTTTCAAAAATGATATTTCTTGATGTTTTCAAGGCCAAAACATCATTTCCTGACTAATTTGAGTATCTCCTATTATATCTACGGTATATATCATTGCCTATCGTGGACTGAAAATTCTGCAAATCTCGGCTGAGCCGAATAACCAGTACTTTCCAAGAGACCAATTCCTGAAATCGTGTGTTAAGCACCATTATATTGTTGGCTAAAGTTAATTGATCCATATTTCAGCCATCATAAGAGACAGGTCAATGTTCAAATGATTGTTTGCATATTAGATGATAACATGCATTTTAAGTGCATGCCTGTTTACCAGTTACGGAAAAAGTACACTTTTTATATTTTATGATATTTTCACAGTCAAATGATAATTTTTCTTGCAAATATAGATATTGGTGCTCATGGGTTTTGATTTGGGTTCGGGGGGGGGGGGGGGGACTGATGCGAAATATCCTCAGGCGGGGAGGAAAGCGACTGGGAAAGGGTAAGGGATTAAAAAGTGAAGGATTGATTAAGGAAAGGAGCACGTACAGAGATCAGAGCGTCACTAAATTTTGTGAATGGAGGGTATAATACCTATATTTGCTCACAGATCTACTGCATTCTTAGTCTATTCTACCATTCATCCCATTAGCCAAACAAAAAAAGCCTTCAAATGATATCGAAGGGGTAAATCCCCATTACTTGAATGGAATGTTTAGGGACCTGTAAGCTTTCTAGTTTAGTTGACACTTTTTAAAAGTATGAACCACCGCATTTTCATTTTGTGGATGAGCGAGTAATAAATAAATGGGGGTTTTGTCATCAAAACACACTCTACAATGCACTAGGAATAAGAGATTCGAATGATTTATAACCTTTTCAGTACCTCTTATGCTTATGGTCTTATGTTTACAGTCCAAACCACCTTGTTTTTGTATATTACGAGTGAGCAAGGAAAATACACTCTTTTGGTGATACAGTATTATTTCATGGTCAAAATGTTTTGATGGTATAGTCATCTCACTGCATACTATGACTCTATTCTAGCACCTCGCTGGTCAAATCTTTTGCTGTTCTAAACCATCTTTCAAAATAATACGAGCGAGCGAAGGGAGATAAGGGAAAACACACGCTTGGCGAAAAAGTATTCCCCAACTGTTCTGTATTTAAATGCTATACGAGTGAGTGCAGCGAGTGAGGAAAACTTAACATTCCTTGATAGCCTCAAACTGTTGTATATTCGATCACCTAACTGCCAAATATAACGCTATTTGGCTCATTGCTTACCATCCAAAACAATTCTGTTTCTATATTAGCAAGCAAAACAAGCTACGGACTCATTTTCTTTCAGATGTAGATTTGCCTCCAAAATAATTATAGTGATGATGGACATCTTCCCCCAGAAAATTGAGGACAGTTGGACACTTTGCTGTAAAAGCATTATTGTATTCAAACTTGTTACTGAGCGAATAAGAGATTCCTTTGAAATATTTTTTTTCAGATTTGATAGGTGAGTGTAGCAAGAAAGAGAAAGATGGGTATTTAAAGATATACTGTGCTAAGAACAGGGTTTTGTATTGTCACTTCAATCTCATCATTCTAGTAATACATTTCATCGGCTTCCTCCATTCTCATAATTGGTGAGATAGGAATAGGCCATTGGTCACAGCCCTTTATCTCATGAAAAATTCTTCTGTTTTAGCTCTTCTCGATGTTTGACTCGAATCCTTGCACCTTTATTACTATCATTTTATGACAAGAAGAAAAGTATAACATTAGATAGACAATTAGATGCAAATCAGTTTCATTTCATAAGGATATTAACATAACCGGCTTTGGTTAAGATACTTAAAATGCAAGGCAGTGAGTAGAAGAATAGTATACCATAAAAGAAAGAGAGAGAGAGAGAGAGAGAAGAGAAGAGAGAGAGAGAGAGAGAGAGAGAAAGAGAGAGAGAGAAGGAGAGAGAGAGAGAGAGAGAAACAAGTTGCAAGCCGATCTAACCACAATTAGAGATACTTTAAAATGTGAGCTAGCGAAGCGAGCCAGTGCTGGAAAGTTTTTCGTTATCCTTTTTACTTTGAAATTCTTCCCGCCCCCCATTTGCCCTTCCCTTTTTATTTTATTTTTTTAATACTCTTAGGGAATTGCATGGTCTATGTCATTTCTGATTGTGAATTATTGGGGGCAGTGTTAATGCAGACCATCTTCCTACCAACAATAATTGGGGATATATCCCCATCCCCCTTCCCCAAATCGACACTCATATTGTTGCTTAAACTATTTTTTGCTGGCTATAGTATATTCTGCAATCTAATCCTTATAAAAGCAGTAGTTTTAAAGAGAGCCATTCCTGAAATAGTGTTTAGCAATGCTGTTTGTTGGCTATATAGTCGATCGCTTTATTTTTGCTGGGGTTTATTTTGGCATAGCTTCCTTTGATGACAGGTAAAGGTAAATTGTTTGCTTTTTAATGAGTTATCATTTGAATTCGTGTATATAAATTTTATACGCGTAGATTAGAAAAATGAGATCAATAGCACATTTTTAAATGGAAAATGTTGATATCTGAATGCTAACCACAATACACATTTATGGGAATGTTATACCAATTATGGAAGAGAACCACGCATTGTTTGTGTATATTATATAAATATTGTATATTTTTTGTATCTTCAAGGTCAAGATATCACTTCACTTAAATGCATTAACCTTGAAAAATCTATTGTGAAATATGTAGAACTATTAAAGCGTCATGTCACTTCCAGTTTTCAAGATAGTTGCCCATAATGTAGGGTGTGAGTCGCTATGTGTTCCTAAATGGTTGCAAAATGATGTTTATCTTCATTTTCACCATCATATTTTGACCAGATAACCTTCTGGAAGTGAAATTTCACTGAGGCTGCCCTGAAATATTTTTAAAATGTCTACAATATCACTCATTTTAATCATCCTACCAGTTGGGACTAACGGTGTAATTTGAAGGACGAATTTACCAATTTAGAAAAAAAAAATCAAACTTTGAGGGCGCCCTACGCCCAAACAGCAATGACTTTTGTCGTGATTTTTTCAGAAGTTAAAGAAAACATGTAATAGATATAATACAAATGAAAAAAATGCATTTTGCTTGCTTTGTTTTTATGTTAAATGATAAATAAGGACTTTTCACCTTTTGACATTGCCTAGCCTATAGTGCATATGGCGGCCATCTTGAAAAATAGCCGCCATTTTTTTATCTAGCCATCAAGAAGTAGTCACATCCTGAAAATAACCTCAGATCTGGATTCTCCATCCCGAAAAACCCCTGTTTCCAATTTTTGAACATTCTTCGGATGTTTAAAGTAGGTAAACAGAAAATCCAAGATGGCCGCCGGCGGCCATTTTGGATTTTCGCGTATATCTCAAATTGCTCAATGCTGACAGAGCTCCAGCTGTGGATTGTTAAAATAGAAGGTCTGAACAGTCGATATCAATTAAAAAAAACTATAACATTCCAATTAAACCTTACCCCCCATGGCTACCGGACTATAAGGGCATAAAATGAACATCCAGACACCAAGAAATCAAGATGGGTGGCACCTCTTTCACTTCTCTCACCAATTCAGTTGCCACAGGCTACACTTTGGCAACATGAGTTTTAGTCAGTATCGTCTTCAGAGCTTTCACTTTCATCAATGTCTTCTGAGGGTTTTTCAAGGATTTTGGCTGCGAACATCAGCTCCCACATCGGCAAAATTCAGTGTAGGCTGAAGGCAGTTTTGTACAGCCACACGGTGTAGACCTGCAGTCGCCCTTGCAACCACACTTGATGATGTTCAGTACAACCTCAGGAGCCACTGTATGATCATGTGCCAGATAGACAGGGTGAAGAAATGATGACTTCCTTGACCACTCATTCTGGAGGATCAAAAATTGGAGGTCTAGGCTTACCAGCAGCCATCCACAAAGCTGTTTTATAACTGGCATGCTTACAATGAGGTCAAAATGCAGCCATGATAGGTGGAAGGCTGCACAGTTTTGGTTGCAGGTTGACGCTTTCCACCAATCTTCTTAGTGAAAATGTATTTGCCCATGATCTCAAGAGAGCCTCGGAAATCTTCTATGCTCTGTTTTGGCAGAGGGGACTCACTGCTAAGCTTGTACACACGGCCGAACCACTTTGTACTAGCTGTCCGACAACATGACTTGATACTCTTCTCATAGTATCTGTCGACACCACATGTAGAACTGATGGACTGACAGTACAGCCTATTTCATGATTGTACCCACTGCAGCACTCAACAAAGGAGGACACTTTTGGCGGAGAGCGAGGCCATGGAACACTCCAGAAGAGCACGGCCATCCAAAATTATGACTTCGTGAGCTGTCGCATTGCATTGACGACTTTCCACTTCAATCTTTTTTATTTAAGACGGACTAGCTTGTGGAACGTACATTACCATTCTCATCGAACAGAGTGGGAGGGTAGTGAGTCAATTCTTTTGAGAACAATGTCCTGGTTGAGATATTTTCCCTGGATGATGCCAAAATCCCAATTACCCGTGCATATCATTTCCATATTCACAACTTGAGATACATCACCTCTTTGTGTCATTGAGGCTTTTGACATTCCTTTCCTTTCAGGTTGTGAATACAGAAATGATCTAGACACGGGTAATTAGGATCTTGGCATCATCAAGGGAAGCTATCTCAACCAGGACATTGTTCTCATATGAATTGGCTCAATGCACACCCGCTCTTTTTGATGAGAATAATGGTGATGTACGTTCTACCGAGTTGTGTCAGAGTTGACAGGGGAAATACTAAGTTCTTCAGCATTGCCACTGGCGCAAGACAGGGATGCCTTTTATCATTTTCACTAGGACACTTGATTATGTAATTAGGAAAACCATGGATAAACCTCATTTTAGAGTGTCATGGAGATCGGAGGAGCGCGTAACGACTTAGACTTTGGGGATGACATTGCACTACTGGCAGACACAAGACCAATCCTTCAAGAAAATGACAACTGCTTTGGAGGAAAATGCTGCAAAGGTTGGTCTCAAGATGAGCTGCCAGAAAACAAAGGTTATGCAGAGAGGAGACTTATTACCAACCGACCAACTAGTAGTCAATGGATATCCTTTGGAAGATTCAACAAGACTTACCTATCTTGGAAGCATGCTCACAGGAGGTGATATAGAAACTGTAAATATACCATGATAGGTAAAGCAGTCTCACTATTCCACCTAATGCAACCAGACTGGTCCAGTGGAAAGATATCCAAACTGCTCAAAGTCATGCTCTTCCGCACCATAGTTCTTCCAACTGTGCTCTATGCCAGTGAATTCCAACTGTGCTCTATGCCAGTGAAACATGGAAAATGACAGCTAAGACAAAATAGAAGCTAGATGCCTTTCAACAGAGCTGTCTTAGAAAGATTCTAAGGTGACTTACAAGGACCGCATCACAAATGCAAGAATATATGAACAGACTGAATAAAGCTTCTTAGCCAGGAAATAGAAATAATGAGGATGAGGTTTGCAGGACATGTTCTGAGAATGACATCGACATACGCCCCTAAAACTGCAATGACCTGGCAACCAAATGGAAGAAGGAAAAGAGGCCACCCCAGAAACACTTGGCGTCGGACTTTCCAAAAGAACATAGAGGCCCCGAACCTAGATCTGAACCAAACAGAGGTAGAAGAGGTTGCCAATGACCGACCTACATGTAGATGTCGATTGCTTGCTGCCAGATGCACCACACAGTGCAGGAGGAACTAAGTCTAAGTAACGTTCCACAAGCAGGTCTGTGCTGAAGCAAAAGATCAAAGCGGAAAGTAGCTAATGCAATGCAACAGCTCCTGAAGTCATAATTTTGGATGGCTGTGCTTTTCTTTGGACTGTTCCACGGCTTTCCTCTGTGGCAAAAGTGTCCATCTTCACTGATGTTGCAGTAGGTACAATCATGAAATACTTGACAGTCCATCAGTTATTCATGTGGTTTTTGACAGATACTACGAGAACAGTATCAAGTCATGTTGTGGGACAGCACGTGCAAGGGGTTCAGCCGTGTGTACAGGCTTAGCAGTGAGTCCCCTCTGCCTAAACAAAGCAAAATTCTTAACATCACTGCAAACAAAGAACAAGTCATCAAGTTGATATTTGATCAGTTGTGCACCCAGCAAATGCCAGATGGCAAGAAGTTGGTTGTAACTTTTGATCCTCTGCAGAATGAGTGGTCATGCAAAGATGTCATCTTCTCCTCACCTTATTTATCTGGCAGATGATCATCCAGTGGCACCGGAGGATATACTGAACATCATCGAGTATGGTTGCAAGGGCGAATGCTGGTCTGCGCTGAGTGGCTGCACAAAATCGTCTTTAGCCTGCAATGAAATTTGCCCATGGGAGGCTGATGTCCACTGTCAAAATCCATGAAAAATACCTTCAGGACCAATGAAAGTGAAAGCTCTGAAGACTATACTGAATAAAAGTCATGTTGCCAAAGTGCATCTGGTGACAGATGTGGTGACAGAACAGAAGAACAGAAAGAGGTGCCTTTCATTTTGATTTGTTGGTGGTGTATAACTTTACATCATTTCCATTTGGATGTTTGATTTATGCCCTTATCACAAGTATATTTGATCTAAGTGCAAAGTCAACTTCGTTTGGTGAGATTAAAGCAAATGAAGGTTAGGATGTTCAAAATACAGATGCAAATAAGCATCAAATGTGTCCTGTTATAGGTTCCCTGTGGAAAGCATGATTTTGGTAGCCATTTTGGATTTTTGTATCAAAACAGAACAGCCAAATGGTAATAGTACAGCCTTTGAGATTTGTAATCAGCATGGAAAACTTGATAAGAATGCAGGTATCTGGCAGGAAAAACATTGAAATATTTTATATTTCCATGCATATTCTTTGCCATATATGAGTGGCCGCCATTTTGAATTGAAATTGCACCTTAAATACCACATATATATACTAAAAATGAAAATAAACCTTTATCTGTATGGAAAACTTGTTGAGAGTGTAGGTATCTGGCGGGAAAAACAGTAACATAATTCCATATTTCCATGCGCATTGTTTGCCCTTCATACTGTACATGTATATATGAGTGGCGGCTATTTTGAATTGAAATGCGCCCAAAATACCACATATATCCTCCAGAAATGAAAAGTGACCTGCAATTGCACCTGAAGTAACTCAAGGAACAAAAATGTATCAAGTTTAATAGAATAAATGGTAATAAAATGCAAGTAATTGTGATTTTCAGGGTAAAATTCGTATTTTTGGCAGCCATTTTGGATTTTGCCAATTTGCAGAAAATGCTCAAGGTTACGCGAGTGGCATCATTCAGATTTGGAATCAGCACCCACGAATTGACAAGAAACCACCAAAAAACATTGTATATATCCCAAAACAAGGTTAGGTCCATTTTCTATGGAGCCTAGCCTGGACTAAAGGGAATTTTGTTGCTCTAGACCTACATATACATGACTATGACATAACGTTGATATCATTGTATGGCCCTAATCATGACAATGTAAGTTTTTATGCAGATATTGAAAGAATTGCTCTGGAATTTGATAATCCTCTAACAATTCTATGCGGAGATCGGAACATGGTTCAAGATTTTGATAAAGATACATATAATTATATTCGTCTGAATAACCCTAATGCCAAGAAAAAAGTTGATCAAATGAAGAATGATTTAAACTTGGTAGACCCATGGAGAGAATTACATGCCAATGAAAAGATGTTTACATGGCGTCAACCTACTCCTTTTAAGGCAGCCAGACTTGATTATTTTTTGGTCTCCACAGAACTATTGTCACTAGTTAACAAAATAGAGATTTTACCTGGATACAGATCAGATCACTCCCTAGTGAAATTATCTCTGAATTTAAATGACTATAGAGTAGGTCCAGGTTATTGGAAATTCAACAATTCATTGTTAAGGGATGATAGTTATGTAGAACAGATTAAAGGTGTTATCCAACAAACGATTAAGGCCTATTCAGTCCAACGTGACAACAATTCAAGTAGATGTGAGGCAGAAGGACAAGATACACTATATGAGTTTACTGTTAGTGATCAATTATATTTTGATACGTTGTTGACAGTAATCAGAGGTGAAACAATTTCATATGCAACTAGGAAAAAGAAAAGGTTGGCTAATTTGGAAGGTGATTTAGGGAAAGAAATTGTAGACTTGGAGAAGACATTGATATCAAAAACAGACAAAGATACGGAGTTAGTTATACTGAATGAGAAAAAAAACTCAGCTGGAATCATTAAGAAAAGAGAAAATGGAAGGAATAAAGTTAAGATCTAAAATTAAATGGATGGAGTTCGGTGAGAAACCATCAAAATATTTTTTGAATTTAGAAAAAAGAAATGCTGTGAATAAACGGATATGCAAACTGATCACTAACGAAAACAAGGAGATTACGGCACAGGATGATATTATATCAGAAATTGTATCATTTTATTCTAAATTGTATGAAAACAATCCGGTTGTAGATGTAGACCTTAATACAATACTAAATGATGTAGGTATAAATAAATTAACTAATTCAATGTCACAGAAGCTAGAAGGGGAGCTTTCAATTGATGAGGTTAATCAAGCTCTTAAAAACATGAAAAATAACAAATATCCGGGTCCAGATGGTTTCACTGTCGAATTTTTAAAATATTTTTGGAAAGAACTACGCATATTTTTAGTTAGATATCTGAATTCTGCATATTTATCCGGGATGTCCTATACACAGAAGTTAGGGGTTATCTCTTTAATTCCCAAAGGAAATAAAGACAGAAAGTACTTAAAAAATTGGAGACCCATATCATTACTAAATGTAGTATACAAATTAGGCTCCACCTGCATAGCAAACAGGTTGAAGAATGTACTTCCTTTTCTTATACATGAAAATCAGAAAGGTTTTATATCAGGGCGCTTCATTGGAGAGAATATTCGTTTGTTATATGATATATTATTGTACACTGATCTCAATGTTTATTGCTACTTATCGATTTTGAAAAGGCATTTGATTCCATTTCTCACGATTTTATTAGAAAAGTATTACAGTTCTTCAAGTTCGGCCCCTCAATTGTAAAATGGTTTAATGTATTCTATGAAAATGCTCAATCTTGTGTACTGATCAATGGACACCTGTCTCTAAGATTCCCAATAGAGCGGGGTTGTCGCCAAGGAGATCCTTTGTCTCCATATGTTTTCCTTTTATGCGCCGAAATACTAGGTCTTTTGTTTAGACAATCCAATTCGATTTTTGGTTTGAGCTTACCTAATATGAATAGACATCTTAAAATAATTCAGTATGCGGACGATACTCTTCTAACATTGAATGGATCAGTAAGGGAATTGAACTCCGCATTAAACATTTTAGATGAATATAACACGATGTCGGGTTTGAAGGTTAATATACATAAGACACATGCGATTTGGATTGGGAGATATAAAAACAAGAAAGATGGCGTTCTTTTAAATAAGAATCTAAATTGGGTATTCAGTGATTATTTCAGATATCTAGGTATAGACTTCTGTACGGATTTGCACAGAATGACATTTCAAAATTATCATGAAAAATTTATAGAGATTAAAAGTCAAATGACATCTTGGTTAAAACGACACTTAACTGTTCTTGGAAGAGTTACAGTTGTCAAATCACTGTTGGTATCCAAATTAAACTACCTTATTTTGTCTCTACCAAATCCAGATGAACAATTTTTGAAAGATATAAACGCGCAGTTTTATAGATTCATTTGGGGGGAAACACCTGATAAAGTAAGTAGAAATCAAATGTCACAAAGTTACTCAGACGGAGGGGTCAGAATGATAGATATAAACATACACTGCCAATCACTGAAAATCTCCTGGATGAAGAAATTGGTAAATGGTTCCATTGATAGTAATATCCTCTGTCTTTTACAATCCTTTTTGCCTGAACGACAAGACTTGAAATTATATATGGGAAATACCTATTTTCGAGAAATGGCAAATAAAACAAAAAATCCTTTTTGGAAAGAGATGTTCACGGCTTATAGTACACTTTTATCCATTCACTATGACAAAATATCATGTCAACCGTTATGGAATAATGATTACATTAAATTAGGTAATAGCGCAATCTATAACAAAACATTATGTAAAAAGGGTGTCCGCTTTGTCAATGATATATTAGATTCAAATGGCATTTTTCTCTCTCTGAAAGATCTTAAAGAAAAGTATAATATGCAAATAAATTTTCTTTTTTATCGTGGATTATGTGATGCAATTCGAGAAGGATACAAATGCACAACTTTGAACAGGGTGCAACAGCCCTTTTTTCCAGATACAATGGCACTTGTTATGAAACACATTAAGGGATGTGCACACATCTATGCAATCTTCTTGAAGAAAAGGAAAGTAGAATGCAGAAGCTTTCTTAAATGGAAATGTATTTTTGATCTGAATGACAAGAATTGGGAAGATTATTGTTCTATTGCTTTTAACTGTACGATAGACGTTGGCTTACGATGGTTCCAGTTTAAGATATTGCAACGCATATTATATACAAATGATTTACTGTTTAAAATGAATTTAGCCCCCCAAAAAGAATGTACTTTTTGTAACGAACAGAGCGAAACAGTTATCCATCTTTTATGTGAATGTACGCATGTTAAACATGTTTGGGATAGGTTGGAACACTGGATTTACAATAGAACCGGAAATAGAATTGTATTCTCACTTCAAGATAAATTATTTGGTTTACGAGGTTCAAATAATGATGCATTAAACTGTATATTGATAGTAGTGCGACAGATGGTATATATTTGCAAAATGAAGAGACAACTGCCTGATTTTGATAATATTAAAGTATCGCTTGTAAATTATGTCAAAAACGAAAAGTACATTGCAGACTCAAATTGTAAAAAAGATTTATTTGCAAGAAAATGGTTTCTGTTTAGAGAGTTATTTACATGACGATGTATTTTTTATTTCGACTTATTTATACAGTACCGGTTGGCTTTCTTAGTGTTCGTGTTCGCGCTGTTCGGCCGGAACAATACGGTTAGTGTACCATTTCTTTTTTGTTATTCTCCGGCTGAATGGTGCGGACAGGTGACCGGAGGTGTCGACTCGTGCTGTATTTTTTTCCTGTTTTTCAAATAACTCGTAGTATTCAGACCTCATTTACTGTATACACCAATATTAAAAAGATGAGAAATTGTATATGTATGTATGTGTATGTATATGTGTATGTATGTATATATATATATATATATATGTATATTTACATTTTTTCTTTAATTCTGTTTCATATTTGAATGCATTTGAAACTCGACAGTTCAACGAAGAATACGTGTTTGAATAATGTATACTGTATTTACAATGTATAAAAGTGATGTACATGTACCTTGCATTATATTTGTTAATGTGTTGCTATTGAAATCAATAAAATCCCTGTGGAGGGAAAAATACTGGAAAAAAAAAATCTTTCCTATCTGATTAATATATCCATGATATCTGGTTATTCCTTTTTATGAATTTCCTTCAGCTTTTTACAATACACTCATTTCAAACTTAATACAATAGTAGCTTTTCAATGTTGAACGAAATGAATAATTTGCATTCGAGCAACAATCTTGACATTATACCTCGTACAATTTTGAATTACTCAATTTTGCAAAAAGGAGTTGTCTAAATTTTATCATAAGTCATGCAACTTCTTTCTGAGTACAAGTTTCTCAATTTAATTTTCAATACTTCACATAATTTCCATAGTACTCGGGTTCTTTTCTATTACGAGTACTACGTCTCAATTCTTGGTGCACTACCTCCTTCCCCTCTTCTACAGCATCTTGCCTCACTTCTTGTTTTTCTGGACTTTCTGGGCAAGGAGACAAATGAAAAGCATTCCATGTACTCCTATCTTCTAACTGATATGTCGCATCGTTCTTTTGTTTGACAATCTTCATAGGTGAACCAAAGTGTACTTGCCCCTTATGAACGTGTCTCTGTTTGCGGACCCGAACATAGTCTCCCACCTTAAAGTGAGGTTGCCTTGCACCTCTCTTCGTATCGGTATACTCTCTTGATTTCTTTTGTTTCATTTCAACTCTTTCTTTTACCTCTTCAGTTTGTTTGTCAGTTTTGTTTGGCATTTTGTTTTGAACCTGTAACTTAGTTCTCATTTTTCTACCATGCAACAATTCGGAGGGTGAACACCCTGTTGTTTGATGAGGAGTTGCCCTGTAAGCCAACAACAATTCTAGGACAGTTTCCTTCATACATCTCTTCCCAGCAATCAGAGCATTTTGGATGCTTGATTTTAGAACACGGTTAAACCTCTCTACTTCTCCATTTGCCCGGGGGTAGTCATGGTAGTAGAGAGATGATCGGCAGTGTTTGATACCATACTTCTCTAGAAATTCAGTAAACTCATGAGAAACAAACTGAGTACCATTATCTGATACAAGGTGAGTAGGAATCCCTTCTCTTGCAAATAGTGATTCTAACATGCTGATAACCACTCTACTTGTAACTGTGTTACAACATGCAACTTCTGGCCATTTACTGTGATAATCCATTACAACAATTGCATATTTTTGATCTGGAGGAGCCTTCTCAAATGGCCCTGTGATGTCTATACCAATCTTTTCCCAAGGCGAATCAGGAAATGGCACAGATTGCATGGGTGCATTATATGTGCGCTGTGACTTGTCATTTTCTCTACAAGTTGAACAGGTTTTGATAGCTTCTTCTACTACTCTATCCATTCCTTGAAACCAATAATCTTCCCGTAATCTAGACTTGGTACGTACAATGCCCTGGTGGGCAGAGTGTGCAAATTGAACTAGTTTGCCTTGTAGTGTGGCAGGAACAACTATTCTATCACCCCTCATGACAACCTCATCAACAATGGAAAACTCGTCTCTGAGTACATACAATGGTCTCAACTCCTGAGATAAGGTGTGTTTTGCAGGCCAACCCTCTTCTACAAACTTCCTAACCTGAACCAAACTTGAATCTTCCTTAGTAGCTTTCTGTAATTCTAAGATCGAAATTGGGCACTCTACATCTAAACTAAGAACCACTTCCTCCTCTTCCTCTTCCTCATCTTCTCCATCTACATGATCTACTGAAGACTGATTTTGAGGCAGTCTTGACAATGCATCTGCTACAAAGTTATCTTTGCCCATCTTATACTCCACATGATAGTCAAAGTGCAACAGTTTGGCATACCATCCTGCTATTCGCATAGGTTGTCTTCCAGTACCCCTAGCATTTAACAATGTCACTAAGGCCTTATGATCTGTCATTAATGTGAAATGTCGACCCCAAAGGTAAGTATACCACTTCATACATGCCCAAGTGCAAGCAAGAGCTTCTTTCTCACCTGTAGAGTATTTTCTTTCTGCAGGTGTCAATGATCTTGATGCAAATGCGACTGGTATTTCTCTACCATTCTTTACTTGACTCAGTACCGCCCCTAGACCATAGTCTGAAGCATCAGTTGTTACAACAGTAGGAAGGTTAGGATTGAAAAACTTGAGTACTACCTTCTGAGCAATAACTTCCTTAATCTTATCGTATGCATTCTGTTGCTCTACACCCCATACAAATGGAACATCCTTACGTAATAAACATCTCAAAGGTTCTACTACTGTGGCATAATTCTCAACAAATTTAGCATAGTAATTTGTCAACCCTAGAGCAGATCTAAGCGCCCCCACGTCTGTGGGTGCTGGTGCCTTCAGAATGGCAGCAATATGGTCATCATCGGGCGATATTCCCTCACTACTGACTGAATGACCTAAGTAACTTAACTCAGTTAGGTGAAACTTACATTTCTTATTGTTCAGACGAAGTCCAACATTTTGCATCCGAGTGAGAACATCTGTTAAGCGTTTGTCATGCTCAGTCTTGTCTTTCCCGTATACAATGACATCGTCCAAGTAGCACTGTACACCAGGTAAACCTGCTAGGATAGAAGTCATCATCTTCTGGAAGGTCGATGGAGCGGATGCTAATCCGAAACAGACTCTCTTGTATCTGAACAACCCGTCGTGAGTAATGAATGCAGTCAAATCACGGCTCTCTTCAGCTAACTCCAACTGATGATAAGCTGATGCAAGATCCAGCTTAGAGAAAACTGATGATCCTTCCAATTCACAAAACAATTCTGCGATATCTGGCAATGGAAAACGATCTACGACAATCGCTTTATTTACTTCTCGTAAATCTACGCACAATCGAATCTCTCCAGATTTTTTTGTGCTCAGGACAATGGTGACCCCACTCACTAGCATCAATTTTCTCAATTACACCCGCTTCTTCGAGACGTTTTAACTCCTGGGAGACGCGATCCTTCACTGCTAACGGCAATCGACGTAGCTTTTGCTGAACCGGTGGATAATCAGGCTTGACCTTGATACGATGCTGGTAGTTTTTCGCGAAGCCAAGACCCGGCGAAAAGAGATCTTGAAACTCCTTCTCCACGGAGTTACATGCACTGGAAGCCTCTGCTGGTGTTGTCGATGGGGCAACATCATCTACGCTATCGACGTAAGCACTTCCACCCTTGATTGTAAGATCTAGGTCCTCAATTAAATCAAGCCCTTACAATGCAGACCCCTTGTAGACAACATAAATAGTTGCATCCGTAGATCGTGTTCCGACCTTAGCTTTGGTATGAATCACTCCAGCCACCGGAATATTCCCTCGAGAATATGCTCTAAGCTTGACTTTTGACGGCTGTAATGCTTCCATCACAAAATGCTTCTTGTAAAAGCTCAGTGGTACGATGGAAACGCTTGATCCTGTGTCGACCATCATCGAAATTGACTGACCTGCGAGCTTAACATCACATCTAATCTTCCGATTAAGAGCAGGAGTGTACACGTTGAAAACATTCATGGATGAGACCGATCCACGAACTGACTTCTTACTACGACATACGTTTGCCCAATGGCCTAACTTCCCACAATTGTGGCACTTTGTTCCTGTAGCTTTGCAACTGTCATCAAAAGTGAGGTGATTGAAAGACCCACAATTTCTGCAACTCTGCTTTCTATCTTTGAAACTACGTTTCTGCTCCTTTCCTTGTCCTTCCTTTGCTTGCTTCCGTAGCTCGTACACGTTTTCACTGGTGCTTTCACCTCCCTGAGATATAGCTCTTGCTTCTCGCTCTGCATCTTCAATACAGCTACTGAGATCGAGAACCTTCTTTAAAGTTAAGTCAGGTTCAAGTAGAAGCCCCTCACGTATTCTTTCGCTACAACCACCTTCAACAACCTGATCACGAATCATCTCCTCCTTTAGCTCCCCGAAAGAACAATGTGTTACAAGTTCCTGTAATGCTGTGACGAACTGCAGCACTGTTTCATCAGATCTCTGCTTTCTTTTTCTGAACCTATATCGTTCAGCTACCACATTCACTCTAGGAACAAAATATGCTTCGATATCTGTCATAGCTTTTTCGTAAACATCAGTCGAGGTTTGCGAACCAGTTGCAGTTGACGTCTCTGTTGACGACTCTGTGGAGGAGTGTAGAGAATAAAACACTCTCTGGCCTTCCGACCCCAAACAGTGTAACAACAGTGCCTTCTTTCTTTCTGGGTGAAATTCATTGCTACCTGTCGCTAACATATAGTTTTCGAATTGCTGTTTCCACAAGTTCCATGGAGTTGCTGGAGGGCCGGATGAAGGCAAAAAGCATGAAGGTGGTGGAATTGACATTTTGAAGTCAGTTTACTAGATCCGAAATCCAAAATCCTCGTCGCCAAATTATGTAATGTTGTTGAAATAACATAAGAGCCAATGTAGACAACAGATATAGTGAATTTAAGTCTTGATTCTCTGAGTCCCGTTTAATGTCTGATTCAATGTTGTACATTTAGGTGTGGCTTCGCTCAAGCACGATAGTCAATTCAATAGCTCAACTTAAACATGTAAGATTACAATGTATGCAGTAAATAACCAGGTGGTGACCTGAATATCTTAACTGTTCATGCACAACATTACTTTGAATAAATTATAGTTGCATCAATGATTGTATACACAACACACTGGCAAAGGCTATTCTCGACACAACTCTACTCTAGACTAATTGGTCTCAAAATACATGCGAAATTTGAAAATAACCTTATCTAAATAAAAATGGCATAGAATCAAACTTACTTCAATTCAGGGATCTTAACCAATGCTTCCAATGATGTAAAAAAATACTTTTAGAAAACAAAGTACTTATAAGCTGCCGTTAAGCTTTTTTGAGCACACCTGGTTTAGTTCAAACACAGGGCTACGGTTCAAAACTTCTTCTGAATGAGCATCTCAGTGGGCTCTTAGTAAAACGTTATCAATCAAATAGGCCCAGGTAAGCGGTATGTTGTTTGGCAGGTGGTATACTGTTTTAAAGTTTTCAACAGGTTATGCACGCCAACATCAGATCAAGATGCCTTCTGGAAATAGTACAAAGAAGATTTGTGTTCCGATGCGTAAGTCTTGTAGAAAGCTTTGCTCCTCCCCCACTTTCCAAATTTGATGCAGAAAACGATTTGTCCTACTGCTTTTAAATGTAACCAAATTGGTTTTTAATATTCAATTTTATAAGAAACCTTTAAGACTGAAGATGGAAACATGTATCAGCTTACTAATGATCTTCAAAAGGAAGTTATGGCAATTTGAAATTTCAAAATAAGAGACTGGTAATTTACATCATGTTTTTCTCAAGAAAAAAACGTAAGCTACCTGGAGAGGAGCTTGCAAAAAAGCAAGCAAATGCTTGAAGAAAGAATGCTGAAGAAAGAATATTCCTCCTTTTCATACAGGCATTTCGTAATCCGGCAGGCCTTTGTGTACAAGAACAAAACTTTTCCTTTTGATTTTCAGGAAAATTTGAATAAGGAATGTTGGCTCATGCTGCAGAAGAAACAAGCTTCTGCTTCTTTTTGCAAGTACTGACTTATTTGGAATATCTGAAGATACAAGCAGAATGTTAGAAAAAACATTTGCTAGGCGTTTGCTAATTTTATCGATACGGCCCACTGGTTTTAACGTTTTCTTCATTCAAGTCTGATTAAACTATGCCGTTTACCACAATCAAATAGAATCGCAGATAATTTCACAGCCTGCTCAGCTTTTAGAAAAATACTTTGTCACATGGGTTTACTCAAAATGATAACTCTATAGCACTCGTGTCATTCACTACCAATCTATTTACAACTTATTTCAGTTTTAGAGTTTGTTTACATACATAAAATCGAAAATATCTTCCCGCCCCCCCCAAAAAATCAAGACTTAAAATGTCTACGTAAGAAGATTCTTCTGTTTCACATAAAACAATCTTTCAACATGTACAACAAAAAAATAAAATCATTTCAACCGATCTGGACCTTTTGACCATAAAACTTTGTCTCAACATGAAAAAAAAAAAAACGAACATCACATCTGAATGAAAAGATGGAAAAGATCCTCTACTGATCTGATTCTGATCACATAACCAACTTCAATATCCCATACCTCACAAAAGTACCATGAACTGTTCAGCTTACAAAAAAAAAATCAGATCCGTTTCACCTCTGTATTTATACTATGTCTCTCCACCACTCCTACAAAAAAAAAATAAAATAACAATATGGAAGGATCCTGTATTGATCCACCTTCATAAATTCCTTAACAAAGTTACTCAATATATATCCACTTCAACTGACCGTCATGATTCCTATCGATCACATTTCATTATTCATATAGTCTCAAAACAAATATCATATTTCAATGCAACCAAACTCTGAACCTCATTTCAAGAAAATTTCCAAACTCCACTGTAATTTCAGATTCACCTACCTCCTTCGTACAAAATATCACTCTTACCAACTTTATACCATCATATCCTTCTCTAACTACAACCGTCTGACATGGGAGGATCCTGTACTGACCCACAGTTAAGCAAAAATCCGCTAAACTTCAACTTCATTATTAATCTTTCAACTTTTCATGCATCTTCTTCAAATTTGCATTTGTCTCATTCAGCAGTCAAAGAAAACACGTATACTACAAAACAAAGTTTTGTGAACCTTATTAATGTACTATTAAACCAATATCCTAAACTCCTCAGTTTTGTGTCTAGCAAAACAATGAAGACCGTCTCTAACTCTTAAGCATTCAATGTTCAAATAAAATGTATTTCTCCTCTTGAGGTATCTTTGTAGAATAGTCGAGAATTGTCATGTAATTGTACTTCACCAATGCCACAGTTTATGCATCTTTCTGCGACTAGTACTCTCGTAGACTATAAACAGATATCGACTAACGAAGCGGATGACCGGCGGGTCCTTAAATGGAAAATGCATACCGTCTTCATATGCCATCTAAAACTTAAAATATATCGAGAAGCTTTCTGCAATATGTCCCTAAAAACATGCAAAAAAAATTATCTTTATTTTAGCAAATGTTACAAGAATCATATTAATAAAAGCTAGTTTAAAACTTTCCATCGTCAAACCTGCACTAGTTTAAATCAGATTGAAGCATATAAGCTTCAAGATTCAAATATATTATTTCATTTCAAAGAATAGTATGATTTCTAAAAGAGTATATTCAAGAGCTTGCAATATCTACATTATCTTTTCACATCACGCTTGAAATTATCTTAGTTTTAGTTTTTTAAACTACTAAACTACCGAGGTAAGTAGGAGAAGTCCAAACTTACCGATGACTCTTAAAAACAGGGAAAAGAAAAGGTTTACACTCTGCAAATCTGGCCTCAAGCAGGTAACACTTGTAGAAAAATTACTGGAGTATAATAGCTGGTTTTCTCCCAAAAATCAACTTTAATAGTGGATGATAAAATGGCCCTTTTTCTGCTGCCACACTGCACAACTGTGCTTCACGACATCTGAAAATGGTCTGTCCAAAAAGATTACTGTACAAACTGCTGTGGGTCTCCACCCTAGCCCAAACATCTCATGCAGCTGGGTAAAAGTTAAGCTCAGCGCCTAACAAAAGGTACAGGGCAAAAGAAAATGCCAATACCCTGCACACATGAACTAATGAAAGAAGATGCAAATGAAGCTAGTCATCGATGGTAAAATCAAAGAGGGCTATAGATCAGCTGAAAAAAGGAACTAAAATACTTTCCTCATTGCTGTATCGAGAATTAAAATCCCTATCAGCTGTCATAACTAAGTAAATAAAACAAAATGCATTTTTTTTAATGTGACATACTTAGGCGTTGATTTTAAAAATGGTTGTCTGGAAATGTCCATTATTTCACTTGGTAAATCAACATGATTAATGTTAGAAGGATCATTTGTTACATAACATTAGGATTACCGTTTCAAAACCATACAAACGTAAGGAGATAATAATTTTATGTTTTGTGGATACACGCGAATAGTGATGCACTGTCTGTTGTGATTATTTTGTTTCCCCATTATTCAGGGTAAACAGCGCACTGTTGACAATGAATTAAAGCAATGGGCCCGTTCATCAAATTTTTGCGAGAAAAGGCTTGAAAAGAATGGAAAGCACATTTTCATTTTGATCGGCTAATTGACTGTCATAAACGATTATAATGCTTTTCATAATATTTTCTTTTATTCTTTCAAAGTTTCAATGTATCAACTTGTATTTTTAAGATATTTTTAAAATATCGTTATACTGATAGAACGCCAAATATAATTTCCCAAATGAGAGAGAGAGAGAGATAGAGAGACTTAATAAATCAAAGAGAAAAAAATCGA